>JAQQSV010002828.1:0-21148 GCA_028646515.1 Pseudochirops corinnae | reverse complement strand
TGGCTATATCTAAAAGTTTTGTTACATTGTCAAAATATATTTTTAATATAAAATTGTATATTGTTCTATGATTTGTTTTGTAACTCACATTTTTTTTAGAACTATATTATTTATTTTCTATTTGAATTAGAAGTCTTTCTTCAAGTTCACTGTTCTTACTGATTATTATTTTTATCTCATTATGGTTATTAAAGGATGTCTTTAATAATTCTATTTTTCTACATGTTTTTTTACTTTGTTATGTCATGGTTTAAGGTCAATTTTTATAAATGTTCCATGAAAAGCAGTGAATAAAATCACAGATTAAGAATTTGAAGGTAATTTAGGGACCACTAAGCCCAATCCATTTAATGTGTAGATTTTTTTTTTTTTACCAAAGGATACAGACTGGCCCAGAATCACCCATTTGATTTCTGAGGCCATATTAGAAACCAGGTCTTTGTGGTTAACTGGTTGAGTGCTCCATCCACTGGACCGCTTAGCTGACTCATTCTTTCTATAATTTTAAGCCCTGACTAATGATCAGTCCTACATAGTTGAGGTACAATCTGCTTATGATTATTTCCTCCCTAACATATTGGCTCACTTAAACCCTACTTTTCCCTTTCTTTGTCCCAAACCCTTTCTCTGTTGAAATTAATATATTTCTGTGCTAAACTGTATGTAAGTTCAGCTTCTCCTTTGACTACTTCAGCTAAGAATATAGTTCACAGAATGCCTCCTTCACTGACCCTTTTTTTCACATATGTATACATTTTATATGGTTCAACCCAATTATAAGTAATATTAAATTTCCTTTCCCAATTTATTCCATAGTATCTTATTCTGCTTGCTCCATTTTCCCCTCTTAAAACAAACAAACAAAAATACAGCCTTTCTTTAACCTCCACGTGACTCTTGTATTTAGCACAATTCTTAAGGTCCACTTTTATTTCCTTCTTTTCTTTTCTTTTTTCTTTTTTTTTGCTTTTTGGAGGGGGGAAGCCAGAGCAGTTGGGGTTAAGTGACTTGCCCAAGGTCAGACAGCTAATAAGTGTTAAGTGTCTGAGGTCACATTTGAACTCATGTCTTCCTGCCTCCAGGACCGGTGCTCTATTCACTGGGCCACCAAGCTGCCCCTGGTCCACTTATTTCTTCTCCCCTAATCAGAATGTATGAATTTTCCACTTATTGGAATTTAACAATGGCCCTCTTTTTTTGTACAATCTAACTTAATTTCAGAATAAAGTGTTTAGTTAAAAAAAAAGATAAAAGGCATTTTCTAAGTAAGCAATGATGTGAGAGAACAGTATTATTTGATAATTTATTTCAGCTGCACTTTGCATTATAAAGTGAATTAATCTTCATCTAAGTGGCCTTATATTATGAATTTACCAATTTATCAGACTATGTCACTGTTCTTATAAATAAATGTTTCCTTTAAAAAAAAAACTGAAATAGCTCACACTAGAGGCAAAACAAAAATAAAAAGTATTTGAAAGTACTCAGTTGTAGCAACATCCTAATGGACCTTAAATGGACATTAAAGAAGAGTTCATTAAATCATAGAAACTCAAAGGGACTGGGGAACCATGATACTGAAATCCTATCAAAAATATCCATGACCAGTGGTTGTTTGGCATATGATTAAACATCACCAAGGGCCCAGTGCTTATAATCTTGTGGTATTCCACTTTTATAATACTCAATTTGGGCAAATTATCCTTTTGAGCCACAATCTGTTTCTTTGTACCTTCTGTACATTGATCTTAGTTCTAGCTCCCAGAGATGATAGCTATTTAATACAACAAAAGGGTAAAATGAAAGTTCTTAATCTTGGGATTGGTCATTGGTATGTGTATGTATGATATTTATGTACATAGAACAAATCTTAATTTTTGCTCCATATAGCATCCTGTAAATATTCTTTCCTTCAGACCAAGCATTCTCAGTTTTTTTTTACCATCCCTTATGATCATTGTTTTATATTTTCTTTCCAAAATCTGATCGTCAAAAAGATAGCAGAGTGAGAGGTATCCTAGCACAATAAATAATATACTTTGTTCTCCCCTACAACACTAAATAATACAAGTTAAGGACACCAAACAGTGAAAAATGCATCAATAACATGAAAAGTGAAAACTACACAAGGTAGTTCTTATAGAAAAACAGAAACAAAAACAAGACCAACTCTCTAGTTCATCCTTCCTCTTGCTCTCATCATTTTTCATTCCTTGCTGCTCCCTTTCTCTCAGTCTGCCTACTACCTTTCAACTTTAGTAGCCTTTCAACTCCTTCAACTTTGACAATTTTAGGGGAAAAAAAACCCACTTTTGATGCCAATCCCTTAGCAATCTCTTTTGGGGTACCCTCTTCCCAAGAATTGAATTTAAGTCTCTGGGAACTTCCCACAATTGGTTCTCTTCCTTCCTCCCTAGGCAGGTGAGCTGATTCAAGGAGTGACAAAGCTCACAACTTAGATGATTTTAGGTATTGACTTCTAGAGTTAACCCCCTAAGATGCTTCAGGGTGAACTCTAAGACCACAATGAGGTAAGACTTCAAGAATCAGACTAAACACTTGAAGCAAAGAAAAGGAGGAAAGTGTAGCATTGCATGGAGTCTAGGGATCAAGAAACTGGAGGAAAGAAGCATCTAGAAATGCATTGCTGTTTATAACTACTAGTATAACAAATGATAAAATAAAGGTTCTTAAACCAGATGCTGTTCATTGGTATGTATGTATGTGTGTGGATGTTGTTTATGTGTATATTTGTATAGTTATGTGTATGTGTATATGTATATATATCTATATTACAGATACATATTTAATTTGTGTATTTAAAAACATTATTATTTTGAACAAAGACTTTGATCTTCACCTGACTACAAAAAGGGGCACTTGTCATGAAGTAAATTTAAGAACCACAGTAGCAAAAAGAGTAAGAGAAAGATGGAAAGCAAGTGCAAAGACTTCTGGGAACACTCTTTATATTAAAAAAAAAAATTTGGAGGCGGGAAGGCAGGGCAATTGAGGTTAGGTAATTTGACCAAAGTCACACAGTTAGTTAAGTGTCAAGTGATTGAGGCTGGATTTGATCTCAGGTCCTCCTTACTTCAGGGCTAGTGCTCTATTCACTGTGCCACCTAGCCCCTAGGCAATACTTCTTTTAGTAGTGTCCTCAGTAGGGCTGGGGGATCTAACTTAACCCTTTTACAAGTAGCTCCTAGATCCAGCTTAAGGTAACAGCCACATTGTACAATGACTAACTTTCAAAGACTTGGCTCTTCTCATCAATACAAGAACCTGAGACAGCTCCAAAAGAATCAAATTGGAAAATGCTCTCCAAATCCAGAGAAACAATCTTAATGGAGATTGAAGCAAGCAATTTGCTCTTTTTTTGTGTGTGTGTCTTGGTTTTTTTCTTCTTTCTCATGGTTCCTCCAATTCGTTCTAATAATTCTTTACAATATGACTAGAATGAAAATACATTTAATATGAACATATATGTAGAGCCTATATCAAATTGCATGTCGTCTTGAGGAAGGTGGAGGGAAAGGAGGGGGAGAAAATTGAAAACTCAAAAGATTTTGGAACTGAATGTTGAAAATTTAAAAAAAAATTAATTTAAAAAAGAATATGACAGAATTATGCCAGTATTACAAGAAATCAATGGAAGTAAATGGAATAATTGAAATATGATATTCCTGTGGTAGAACCAATAGATATGCCAGGTATTCTAGATTCTAATATATTAAGAAGAACAAAAAAATGTTTAATATTTTTAGAAATATAATATGTGTTCTATTAATAAGGTGAGGTCTTGCCAAGGGTATATTTGTGGGACAGAGGAGACTTCTTGTTTTTTTCTTTATTTTTAAGTTCTTTAACATTTTTATTTAAAGTTTTGAATTACAAATTCTATTCTTTTTATTTTCAAACTTTTAATTACTTAAGTTATTTTTAGTTTTTAACATTCACTAGCACAAGATTTTTAGTTACAAATTTTTGTCCCCATCTCTCCCCTACCCCCACCCCAAGACAGCATGCATTCTGATTATCCCTTTCCCAAATCTGCCCTCCCTTCTATCACCATCACCCCCTTAACTTATACCCTTCCCTTCTATTTTCCTCTAGGGCAATATAGATTTCTATATCCCATTGTCTGTATATCTTATCTCCCAGTGTCATGTAAAAATGATGTTTCCATTTGCTTTTGAAACTTTGATATTCACATTCTCTACTTTCCTCCCTCCCTGCCCACCCTCATTGAGCAGGCAAGGAGTTTGATATAAATTATACATGTGTAATCATGCAAAAGACTTCCATAACAATCATGTTATGAAAGACTAACTATATTTCTCCCCATCCTAATCTGTTGCCTATTTATTCTCTTTTCTCCTTTGACTCTGACCCTCCTCAAAAGTGTTTTCTTCTGATTAGCACCTCTCACAAACTGACCTCCTATTACCTCTCCCCCTTGTCCTCTTCCCCTCTACTTTCCTGTCATGTAAGATAGATTTCCACACCCCATTGAGTGTATGTTATTCCCTCCTTAATTCAAATACAATGAGAGTAAGGTTCACTCATTCCCTGCCACCTCTCCCTTCTTCCCTTCTATTGTGAAAGCTTTTCCTTGCCTCTTTTATGTGAAATAATTTACACCATCCTACCTCTCCCTTTCTCCTTCTCCCAATACATTCCTCTATTACTCCTTAATTTTAATTTTTAGATATCATCCCTTCATATTCAACTCACCCTGTGCCCTCTGTGTGTGTACATGTATACACACATAATATACACACATACATGTACACATATACACATACACACATGCATGCATACAAACACACAACACACATACAAACACACACACACACACACACACACACACATATATAGAGGTTAAATCTCCACCTGCCCTAAGACTGAGAAAAGTCTCATGAGTTACAAATGTCATCTTTCCATGTAGGAATGTAAACAGTTCAACTTTAATAAGTCCCTTATGGTTTCTTTTTCCTGTTTACATTTGCATGTTTCTCTTGAGTATTGTATTTCAAATTTTGTATTCACTCTGGTATTTTCATCAAGAATGCTTGAAAGTCCTCTATTTCACTGAGTGTCCATTTTTCCCCTGAAGGATTATATTCAGATTTTCTAGGCAGCTGAATCTTTGTTGTAACATCAGTTCCTCTGACCTCCAGAATATCATATTCCAAGCCCTCTGATCCCTTAATGTAAAAGCTGCTAAATCTTGTATTATCCCGATTGTGTTTCCACAATACTTGAATCATTTCTTTCTGGCTGCTTGCAATATTTCCTCCTTGACCTAGGAACTCTGGAATTTAGCTATAATATTCCTAAAAGTTTTCCTTTTGGGATTTCTTCTAGGAGGTGATCAGTGGATTCTTTCAATTTCTATTTTACCCTCTGATTCTAGAATATTGGAGCAGTTTTCCGTGATAATTTCTTGAAAAGATGATGTCTAGGCTTTTTTTTTGATCTTGCCTTTCAGGTAGTCTAATAATTCTTAAATTCTCTCTTCAGTGGTTTTTCCAATGAGATATTCACATTTTTTTCATGTTTTTGGTTTTTCTTGATTTCTCATAAAGTTATTAGATTCTTTTTGTTCCATTCTAAATTTTAAGGGAATATTTTCTTCAGTGAGCTTTTGGATCTTCTTTTCCATTTGACCAGTTTTGCTTTTTAAGATATTTTTCTCCTTGTTGGCTCTTTGGACCTCTTTTTCCATTTGGGTTACTCTATTTTTTAAGGTGTTATTTTCTTCAGTATTTTGGGGGTCTCCTTTAGCAAGTTGCTGATTTGTTTTTCATGATTTTCTTGTATCACTCTCATTTCTCTTCCCAATTTTTCCTCTACTTAATTTTCAAAATCCTTTTTAAACTCTTCCATGGCCTGAGAGCCATTCATGTTTTTCTTGAGTGCTTTGGATTTAGGAGTTTTGATTTTGTCATCTTCCCCTGGTTGTATATTTTCATCTTCCTTGTCACCAAAGTAAGATTCTATAGTCTGAGTCCCACCCCACCCCCTACCATTTTGCTACCAAAATTTTCCCAACCCGTTACTTGACTTTTTAATTCTTTGTTCAGATAGGACTCTGAGTTTAGTGTGAAGGGTGTCCTTTCCCAAGCTTCTGGGGTTTAGTGCAACTGTTTTCAGAGATACTTCTAGGGAACTGTAAATTTTCAGTTCTTCCCAGGTGGTATGGTCAAAGGAGAGGTATTTATTCCTCTCCTGGCTTATGCTCTGAACTGTGAGTGACTACAAGCACTCTTTTCTACTTTGGAATTGTGAGGAGGATTCCCTTTCCACTGCTGCCACAAACTCTACCACACCAGTGCTCCTCCTTGCCCCAGACCACCACCCAGGACTATGACCCAGATCTAAGCAATGGTTAAGCAAGATAATCCTGCCTCAGTGTCAGGAAAGAGATCTTTGCAATTCCCCTTTGACCAGCTACTTAATCCCCTCCATCATTTGTGGTCTAAGAGCTCTGGAAGTAGTCACCATTGCTGCCACCCCAGGAGCTGGTACACACCCATGCTCCTCTCTCTCCTAGGTTTGACAGACTTTTCCTACTGGCCTTCTAAGTTGTCTTTGGCATTTGTGAGTTGAGAAGTCTGGAAACCACCACCTGGTGATTCAATCTCGTGAGGCCTGCTCTGTATTTGCTGGGGCCTGGTCTGTGCTAGAGCATTTTGTGCTAGACTGTGCTCCTCTCTCAGACTGGTATACCAGACCTTTCTTATTGACTTTCCAGGTTGTCTTAGGCTGGAAATTTGTTTTACTCTGTCCTTTTGTGGGTTATGCTACTCTAGAATTTGTTTGAGTAATTTTTTTTTTACAGGTATTTGGAAGGATTTGGGGGAGAGCCCAAACAAGTTCCTGCTTTTACTCTGCCATATTTGCTCCCTCTACCCCCTTAATTTATTTAAAAAACAAAATTCATTGGCTGGATGAACATGAAATTGCAAAGAGAGCATTGATGAGGTAAAGAACATGAGGGAAAAAATATGTGAGAAAAAAATCCAGAGAAGATTGGTAAGAAAAAAAACAAAATAATAGTTTAGGCATTTTTTTTCTCATACACAACTTGGTAATTGAATAATATGTAGCGACATGCCTATCAGATTGGAAAAACAGGAAGAATAAGAAACCTGGTAGACTAGTTAGGTTTTGAGAAGAGAGTTATATGAGAAAATTTCAATTTCTCCCCCTGCCTTTATGGTTGTGGGAAAGTAATCTAAGGATCTTGAGAGTGGATAGGTGAGGCAATTGTTGGTTGTCCTTCATGCTCAGAGAAGACCAAAATGACATCATGATGCCAGGGTCAGAATACAGCATGTGGGGCTGTGACTGATTATACCAATATGAGCCCAGACTCCTCTACAGATTAGGCACGAATAGTCCATATTAACCAGGTAGGCAGCAGAAAGCATATGATCTAACAGTAGCAAAAAGGAACATCACAGAGTAAGGAGGATTGAGACAAGGGTCTAAAAATTTCTTTGGGGGAATTTGTATTGTTCATAGTACCCTTCATAAGATTGGTCATATGTTTTGGTGCAAATTCACACTATGGGAAATAAAAGATTTGGGGTTCATGATAGCCTAAAAGAAAGATGAAGAGGGAGCCATGGGTTTAAAGAGAATATAGCATAACATATGAAGAATAAAAAAAATAAAGAAAATAAAAGCAACTAGAATGGTCTCTCAGAAAAGGAATGCTGAACTCTCCCTATAGTATCTTCTTTCTCTTGTTAAGAATTAACAATCCTGGTTATAGATTCTATAAAATTCTAGAAGGAAAGACAAAAGAAAGGGATGAAGTGACAACAATAGTTCTGGGAAAATGGAATTACTAATTAATATCTTGGAGATAGAAGAATGGATCAAATAAGTAAGAAGGATGTAGCAGAGAACATTACATATTTCTTACATGATCTGGGAAAGAGAAGGGTAAAAAGAATGAATAGAAATAAAATAAATTTTTAAAATTAAGTATTTATCCTGATATTAAAGGGTAAAATGGAATTGTGAAAAGAGCCTGCATGTACATCGATAGAGACAAAACAAACTAGAAAACCTAATTGCTACCATAAAAGCAAGGGTAATGTTTGTTTATATGTGTATGTATTTCTGTGTATCTGGTTGTGTGAGTGCTCATGAGTGGAGGGAGGGATTTAGTAGAATGAAACATAAACTTAACAATATGTAAACAGATTAAATTTTCCAATCAATTATTCTTTTTCTTTAAATGAAGAACTGTGAATAACAACTATTCTCAGCAATACAATGATCCAAGACAATCCCAAAGCACTAATGATGAAGCATATTATCTACATCCAGAGAAAGACCTGATACTGTTTGAATACAGACTGCAGTATGATATTTTTCAATTTCTTTCTCTCATTTTCCCTTTTATTTGAGTCTTCTTGTACAAAATGACTAATGTGGAAGTGTTTTACATAATTGCACATGTATAACCTATATCTTATTGCTTACCATCTCAGTCAGGGGCAATAGGAGGGAGAGAGTACAGAGACAGAATTTGGAACTCAAAACTTTAAATAAAAATGCTTTAAATAAAAATTAAATAGAAATGCTTAATTAAAAAAATTAAAAATAGAAGGATGGAGAAAACTAACAATTTGGTACAAACAAGCCACTTAAATATAGATACATCCAAAGTGAAGATGAGAAAGAACAAAATGTTATGCTTTGGGAGACTAAAAAACAAAAAGAGACGCCAATTTCCTCCCTCTGGAAAACAGGAGACAGTCACGATATCAGAAAAAAACAAAAACAAAAAACAATAAGGGAGTCAGTGAACCTGGATTCACATCTTGATTTTTAATACCTGTGCAATTTCTGACAAGTCATTTAATCTCCATGGGCTTTAGTTGCTTCTTCTGTATAAGAAAAAGGTGGCCTAATATCCTCTGAGCTCCTTACTCTGGAACAATGATCTTGTGATACTAATATAATATTATTAGCAGACTTCAATATTTACTTCTCAGACCTAGAGAAACCTAAAAAAACCCTAAATACTAACTAAAATATAAGTCTGAACAAGTTGTTAGATAAATTAGATTCGGCTTGCCTATCTGACATATGGGGAATTCTGAGTAAAAATATTAAGTAACATAATTTTTTTTTAACATTTTGTGTCTTTACAAAAAATATTCTTTTTTGTCACTAAAGAGTATTAAATACATAAATATATGTCAAATTCAGATACAAAATATATTTATAGACTATATTACACTAAATTTACTAATAAGTAAAGAAATCATTTTCAAAAGATTCAGACCAAAATGAAGACTAAGCAGTGCAGTGACATTCTGAATATTAAATGAGACAAAAACACCAAAATGTTGAATCAATAAGTAAATATGTAAAACATTAACGTTATAAAATAACATAGCAAAAGAATGCAATTAAAGCAGTCCTAAAAGAAATCTATGTATTGACACACACTCATACACACACATATATATGTATATATTAAATAGAAAAAATTGGGTTATTCAACTGAGGATGAATTTTTAAAAGTTAAAAAAATCAACACATACATCAGTAGCCCTAAAACAAAACCAAATTATATAAATGAACTTTCAAAAGAAGACTTGAAAATTATAAATGACCACATAAAAACCCCTCCAAATTACTAATAGTAAATTCTTAAAAATAATAATAATCACAATAACTCTGTGGTTTTATTTACAAATATATAAAATTGCCGAAGATGACTACTAAAATGAATAATCAGCTTTGGCAGGTCCATAAGAAGACATGTTCCAGGTACACTGATCTATATTTAGCAGAATTGTAAAGTGGTCCAACTGTTCTGGCTATCAAATAGCATGAAAATTGACAAAACTATGCCTACTTTCTGACCCACTTACTGCCTGAGGTACATACTGCTAGGAAGTCAAAGTTAGAAACAAAGATCTAATATAATTCAAAATAACATAATCACAACACTATTCTTTGTAGCAGCAAGGAATTGGGGGGGGCGGGAAATCTGTGCTTATAGATTAGGGGATGGCTGTTGAATTGTTCTCAGTGTTGCATATTCTTATCAGTTCCTTATGAATTTTGGATATTGGTGATATTTGATAAAAAAAAAAAAAACCTCACTTTTTTTTTTAAATTCAACTCCGTGTCACCTTCTATGAGAAGCTTTTTCTGAATTCCCCAGTTGATAAAGCCCAGTAATCTCTTTTATGTTTCTATCCCCAGCTTGCTACACTATGTATTTCAGGAATTTTTCCCTCAAATGAGATCTAAAATCCTCTCTTTTGGTTGAGCTGAGGTATCTTACTCCCAGTGGGAGAGTTCCTTCATTCTGTATTGTCTGGTATGTATGCTCCTGTGTATACCTTTTCTAATTTCTGCTTTATTATTTATATGGATAAATGGGTTTGCTTTTTCATTCACCATGTGTGTTCATTCTAGAAGTGGCATTCCTTGGGAAAGGGGTAAAGACTTGAATATGAAGTTTGGGGTTGTTTTATCCCCCCAAATAACAAGATGATAAAAAATTAGAACTGAATTGTATCCCTTTGACTATATCAATAATGAAAATAGCAGAGAGTTATACTTCTAGCCTGGTACCTCCTCTCCTTGAGGAAAGCAAAGTGACTTCTGGCCTCAACTTTCTGCTTCTCCTCCTGACAGGAATTAAAGTCTCTCTTGGAGAAGGACAGAGGAAGAAAGGGCTAGAGTAGTGATTCTTCCTCCCCTCCAGCCACGTGATGACGGACTTTACTATACATAGACCTCTCTACATTTGGAATCTTTCAAAAAAAAAAAAGGTCAATGGGAGGATATTGAGAAATTATAGATCATTAAAAAATATCAGAAACTAAATATGTCTTTTATAACCATAACATATTAAATGTAGTAATTAATATTGGGAACACAAAAAAAAGATACAGTTATAAATAAAGACTTATTAACGTTATCTCGAGTGAATAGTCAAAGAAAAAAATCAAAGAAACAATTAGTAAACAATTAGTAAGTATCAAACACAATGATATTGATGAGACTATATCAAAATTTCTGGGAGAGTTAAAGTAATCTTTGGGGAATAATAATAAAAGCTAAGTTTTATATAGGATTTTAAGGGTTGCAAAGCAACTTACAAATCTCATGTCAATTGAGTCTTCTCCCATTAATCATATGAGGTAAGTGTTATTACTGTCTTTATTTGATAGATAAGGAAACTGAATATCTGAGAGGTCAAGACTTACCTGGGGCTTGCACAGCTAGTGTCTCCAATTTTAGAAAAGGAAATTGCACTAATTTTAAAGACACTACCAAGTGGTGGAGACAACTCTGATGAATATGAGAATTAAGAGAGATGCAAAAATATGGGTATGAACTGATGCACATCAAAATAAACAGAACCAAGAGAATGATATGCACAATGATTCTATATAAATTTTAAAATAACAATACGCACAGCCAGGCAGAAGTAGTCAGGTGTTTTTCCATCCCCACAGTGTCCAAGCATTGGCCTAGCATAATGAGTTGAAAGCAGGCAAAGAAATTTGCCTATGCCCCGTGAGTCTTATTTAAATAAATGTTATCTCCTTTAATAGAATTAGAACCTCCCGAAGGACAGGAGCTGTTCCATTTTGTCTTTTGATTCTTGGTGCCTGGCACATAGTTGATACAAAATAAATATTGACTTGTTGGTTGATTAATTACAAGGTCTAATCAAAGTCATTTAAGTGATTATATATATATATATTCACACACACATATATACATATGAATTTTAAAAATTGTTTTATAATCATTTCAACTCCCATTTTACTGTTTTAAACCTGCCTATACTTTCTCAAGGACATATTGGATTCAATGAGGAATAAAAGGAAACAATGTTGTGGTTCTTTCCATTAAGAAAACAAAAACAAACAAACAAACCTGTCTAACATAATATGTAAGGTAAGTGCCAATTAAGTGTTATAGATATTTAGAGCTAGATACAAGATCCTAGATATTAGATACAAGAGAGATCATAGCAGATGGTCTCTTCAAGGAAGTTTTCATGGAGGCTATGATGCTAGAAATAGGCTTTGAAGAAAGAATGAGATGAAGAGGACACTGCAAATATAGAGAGGACTTTGAGTAAAACATGCACATAGGGATATGCAAGATAGACAAGAGTGTAGAATCTCTACATCTATGATTGTATTAGAAAGACCATTGCCCAGAAAGGCATGGTGGTATCAAAGTCTGACTCAGGAGCAGACTTACAATGTGATTGTGGGCAACACATAAGCTCTTAGTTTTCTAATCTGTAAAATGGGGATAATTATTCTTGTACTAACATTTCATAGGGTTATATTGAGGATTAAATGTCATGTAATTGGGGACTGGTCACTGAAAGCTCAGACTTTGTGTGTTTGTACAGCTTGCTCAGTCAGATGCAATCTCCTTCATGGACTTCAGAACACCTGCAAGTATTTTATGATGCTCTTGTCTGCTTGCCATGTGATGAAAAAAGGGCCACTTCAAATGAATACTGAGTCAGAAGTGAACATTCATACAAAAGAGTTCCATGGGGAAGCAGGGGGCAACTCAATTTCTTTTTTTCTGGGGTTGAGCAAAACAAGGACTGTTATATGTTCTTGCCTGAGGAAAGAGAGCCAGCAGTAGCAGCTTCCTGCTGCCAGCTGCTTGTCCTCTTCTACCAGATTCCCCCAGATCCAAGGGAGTCTCTTTTTACCTCTTCATGCTTATTGTTTCTTACCATTAGATAAAGAAATATTAAATATAGGAATAGGATAGACTTTCACCATGTGAGTTTCATTATTTAATATTTTATCTTTATTTATTTTAAATTAATAATTTATTTTAAATAAATTAAATTTAATATTTTATTTTAAAATGTTTAATATTTAATTTTCCCCATGTAAAAACTACTTTTAACATTCACTTTTAATATAATTTTTTAAATTTAAGTTTCCAAGTTGCCTCCCTCTCTCCCTATCTTTCCTTCTCCTTCATCAAAAAAGCAAGCAATTTATTATAGGTTACACATGTGCAGTCATGCAAAGCGTATGTCCATATTGGTTATGTTGTAAAAGAGCACACAGATCAAAAAAGAAAAAAAAGAAAAATAATGAAAAATTTTAAAAAGTATGCTTTTATCTTCGTTCATCATTTGTCAGTTTTTTTTCCCCCTCTAGAAATGAATAGATAACATTTTTCTTCACAGGTCCTTTAGAACTGTTTTGGATCTTTGTATTGCTGGGCGCAGCAAAGTCATTCACAGTTTATCATCATATAATATTGCTGTTAACTGTGTGCAATGTTCTGGTTCTACTCACTTCACTTCACATCACTTCATGTAAGTCTTTACAGGTCTTTGTGAAATCATTCTGGTCATCTTTTTACATAGCTCAAAAATATTCCATTACAATTACATACTACAACTAGTTCAACTATTCCCCAATTGGTAGGAATCCTTTTGATTTCCAGTTCTTTGACATAACAAAAAGAGCTGCTATAAATATTTTTGTACAAATAGGCCCTTTTCTCTCCTTCCTTCAAGAGAGGGAGGGAGGAGAGAAGCAGGGAGAGAGAAAGAAAGAAAGAAAGAGAGAGAGAGAGAGAGAGAGAGAGAGAATAATATGCTATAATATGCTTTGATCTACATTCATATTCCATAATGGGTTTTTTTTTTCTGGATGTGGACAGCATTTTCCACCATGAATCTTTTGAAGCTATCTTAGAACCTTGTATTTCTTAGAAGAGACAAGACTATCAAAGTTAGTCATCACACAATGTGACTATTACTAGATACGATGTTCTCCTCATTTTGGTTACTTCACTCAGCGTCAGTTCATATACATCTTTCCAGGTCTTGCTGAAGTTTATCTGATCATCGTTTCTTAAAGCACAATAGTATTCTATTACATTCATATGTGACAACTTGTTCAGCCATTCTCCATTAGTAGATGGGCATTCCCTGAATGTCCAATTCTTGGCCAACACAAAAAGAGCCACTATAAATATGTTTAAATATGTTATTTAATATAGTATTCTATATTAATTAAAAATATGATTTTATGATACAAATATGATACTGATACCTAAACTGGAAAGAGCCAAAATGGAGAAAGAAAATTATAGACTAATTTCCCTAATGAATATAGGTGCAAAAAATTTAAATGAAATACAGCAAAAAGATTACAGCAATTTATCAGAAAAATAATGCACTTTGACTGGGTACAATTTATACCAGGAATGAAGGACTGGTTCAATATTAGGAAAACTATCAGTATAAGTGACCATATCAACAATAAAACTGACACAATTTTTTATGATTTCTTTAGGATACAGACCTAGATGTGGTATATTGCTGGATCAAAGGGTATGCACATTTTTTAAAGCCCTTTGGGTATAGTTTCAAATTACTCTTCAGAATGGTTGGATTAGTTTCCAACTCTGACAATGAATGTGTTCCAATTTTCCACACATCTTCTCCAGATTTTATCATTTTCCTGTTTTGTCATGTTAGCCAATCTGACAAGTGAGATGTGGTACCTCAAAATTCTTTTGATTTGCATTTCTTTAATCAATAGTAATTTAGAGCATTTTTATATGACTATAGATAGCTTTAATCTTTTTATCTGAAAACTGCCTCTTTTTCTCCTTTGACCATTCATCAACTGGGGAATGACTTGCATTCTTATAAATCTGACCCAGTTCTCTATATATGTGAGAAATGAAACCTTTATCAGAGACACTAGTTGTAAAAATTCTTTTCCAGTTTTTAGCCTCCCTTCTAATTTTGGTTGTATTGGCTTTGTTTGTGCAAAAACTTTTCAATTTAATGTAATCAGAATTATCCATTTTGCATTTTATAATGTTTTCTTTCTCTTGTTTGGTCAAATTCTTCCATTTTCCATAAATCTGACAAATAAACTATTCCTTACTTCCCTAATATGTTTATAGTATCAACCTTTATGTTTAAATCGTGTGCCCATTTTTACTTTATCTTGGTATATGGTTTAAGATGTTGGTTTATGCCTAATTTCTGTCATACTATTTTCCAGTTCTCTCAGCAGTTTTTGTCAAATAGTGAGTTCTTAATCCAGAATCTGGAGTCTTTTGGTTTCTCAAGTAGTAGATGACTATAGTCATACATCCTGTGTATCTATATCTTGTGTATCTAACCTATGACACTATACCACTAATTCTTACTCAGTACCAAGTGGTTTTTATGATTTGGGGTTTACAATACAATATAAGATTTGGTAAGGCTAGGCTATCTTCCCTTGCCTTTCTTTTCATTAATTCTCTTGATACTATGGCCCTTTTATTTTTCCAGATGAATTTTTTATTTTTTTCTAGCTCTATAAAATAATTTTTGGCAGTTGGATTGGTATACCACTGAATAAGTAAATTAATTTAGGTAGAAGTGTCATTTTTATTATACTAACTCAGCCTACCCATGAGGAACCAATGTTTTTCCAATTATTTAGTTATGAATTTATTTGTGTGAAAAACGTTTTCTAATTGTGTTCATATTGTTCCTGGGTTTGTTTTGACAGGTAGCCTCCCAAATATTTTATAACATCTACAGTAACTTTAAATGGAATTTCCCTTTCTATCTCTTGCTGTTGGGCTTTGGTAGTAATATGTAGAAATGCCAGTGTTTTATGTGAGTTTATTTATATCCTGCAATTTTGCTAAAGTTTTTATTATTTCAAGAAATTATTTTTTACTTGATTCTCTGAGTATATCATCATATTATCTGAAAAGGATATCTTTCTTTCTTCTTTGCCTATTCCAATTCCTTCAATTTCTTTATCTTCTCATTGCTAAAGCTAAAATTTCTAATACTATATTAAATAACAGTAGTGATAATGGACCTCCTTGTTTCACCCCTGATCTTCTTGGAAATACTTCTATTTTATTGCGGTTACAAAAATGCTTGCTGATGGTTTTATGTAGGTGCTACTTATCATTTTAATAGAGACTCCATTTGTTCCTATGCTCTCTAGTGTTTTTAATAGGAATAGGCATTGCATTTTGTCAAAAGTTTCTTCTTCATCTATTGAGATCATTGTATGTTTTCTGTCAGTTTTATTGTTGATATGGTCACTTATACTGATAGTTTTCCTAATATTGAACCAGTCCTTCATTCCTGGTATAAATTGTACCCAGTCAAAGTGCATTATTTTTCTGATAAATTGCTGTAATCTTTTTGCTGTATTTCATTTAAATTTTTTGCACCTATATTCATTAGGGAAATTGGTCTATAATTTTCTTTCTCCATTTTGGCTCTTTCCAGTTTAGGCATCAGTATCATATTTGTATCATAAAAAAAAATGGTAGGGCTCCTTCTTCATCTATTTTCCCAAATAACCCATATAGTACTGGAATTCATTGTTCTTTAAGTGTTTGATAGAATTTGCTTTGATCATAGCTTTCTGGAAGTCCAATAATTTTTAAGTTGTCTCTCCTGGATCTATTTTCCAGATCAGTGGTTTTTTCAAGGAGATATTTCACATTGCCCTCTAATTTTTCATTTGTTTGGATCTGTTTGATAGTATCTTGATTTCTCATGAAGTCATTTGCTTCCATTTGCTCCACTCTAACTTTGACAGAATTATTCTCTTCAGAGTGCTTTTGAGATTCTTTCTCCATCTGGCAAAGGTGACTTTTGAAGGCATTCTTCTCCTCATTGGCTTTTTGGGCCTCTTTTGTCATTTGAGTTAATCTATCATCTGGCCCTGCAGTTTGTTTGTTTTTTTTTCCTCCACTAGGGAGTTCATTGAAAACTTGTTTGATTTCTTTTTTTCCTGAAATGGAGTTAAGTATTTAATTTCCTCTTCTGTTAATCTGAGCAATCTACATTTTTGTAAATATTCATCCATTTCAATAAGATTGTCGAATTTATTAGCCTACATTTGGGCAAATTCATTCCTAATTATTCTTTAAATTTCCTCTTCATTAGTATTGAATTCATCCTTTTAATTTTTGACACTGGTAATTTGGTTTTCTTCTTTCTCTTTATCAATAAAATTAATCAAAGATTTATCTATTTTCTTGTTTTTATCCCAATAAAACTAGCTCTTAGTTTTATTTATTAGTTCAATAGCTTTCTTAATTTCAATTTCATTAATATCTGCTTTGATTTTTCAATATTTCTAACAGTATATAATTGGGGATTTTTAAATTGTGATTTTTCTAGCTTTTTTTTTTTCGCATGGCCAATACATTGATCTTTTCTTTCTCTATTTTATTCTTGCAAACATTTAGAGATATTAAATTTCTTCTAATCACCTCTTTCACTGTATCCCATAAGCATTTGTATGTTGTCTAATTATTGTTATTCTCCTGGATGAATTTATTGATTGTTTCTATGATTTGTTGTTTGACCCACTCATTCTTTAGGATTAGATTATTTAGTTTCCAGTTAGCTCCTAGTCTATCTTTCCATGACCCCTTATTACAAATAATTTTTATTGCATCATGATCTGAAAATCATGCATTTAATATTTCTGCCTTTCTGCATAGTATTGTAATGGTTTTATGCCCTATTGTATGGTTGATTTTTGTGTAGGTGCCATATACCACTGGGAAAAATGTATATTTCTTCTATTTCCCTTCAGTTTTCTCCAGAGGTCTACCATATCTAATTTTCTAAAACTCCATTCACCTCCTTAACTTCTTTCTTGCTTATTTTATGTTTAGATTTTTTTTTTCTTTTTGGAGGGGGCAATTGGGGTTAAGTGACTTGCCCAAGGTCACATGTCTAGTTTTTTGTGTTAAGTGTCTAAAGCCAGATTTGAATTCAGGTTCTCTTAACTCCAGGGAGGGTGCTCTATTCACTGTGCCACCTAGCCACCTCATGGTTAGATTTTTCTAGGTCAGGGAGGGCAAGGTTGAGGTCCCCCACTAGTGTAGTTTTGCTGTTTATTTCTTTCTATAATTCCCTTAACTTCCTCTCTAAAAATTTGGATGCTATACCACTTGGTATATATACTTAGTAATGATATTACTTCTTTGTCTATGATGCTTTTTAGCAGGATGTCACTTCCTTCCTTATCTCTTACAATTAGATCTATTTTTTAAATTTGTTTTTGCTTTATGTGAGATCAGGATTGCTACCCTTGATTTTTTTTTTTTAAATTTCAAGTGAAGCATGTATTCTGCTCCAGTCTTTTACCTTTACTCTGTGGTAGCCCTCTGTTTCAAAAGTTTTCTTCACTGTCCTTTTTCTTTCCATTTTTTCTATTGCATTTTTAAAAGAATTGCTCAATTTTTCTTCTACTTCTCTTGTTTGTCTTTTAAAATCCTTCTTGAACTCCTCCAAGAAATCTTTTGGGATCGAAACCAGTTTATATTTCCCCTTAAGGATTTGGATGTGTATATATTGACAATGTTGTCCTCTATTGAACTTGTATTTTGATCTTTTCTGTCACCATAATTCTCTATGGTTGTCATTCTTTGTTGTTTTTTGCTCATTGTATTTGCCCTTTTTCTGGATTTTAAAATTGATCTCTGCTTCTGGGGCACAGGAACCACTGTCCTACACTTCTTGTACTGGGAGGTACTGGCCTGGTTACTGGCTTTATATGCTGGGACCTCAGGTGCTGGCAGCTAGAAGCTGTAGCAGTCTGGTAGTTTGCCTGGTGCTGAGCTTGGAGCTGGTGGTGGTGTCTGGTGTGTGCAGAGGCAGGTGGGGATTTTCTTTATTTCCTCAGGGTTGCACTGAACCTTGCAGAAGGGGAGTAGGTTTTGGGGAGTCTGGCCACAGAAAGAAGTCTCCCCCCCTAAAGCCGAGGTACAGCATAGTTTGGTTTGGCTGCTGGTGAATGCCCATCTGCCATTGCTCATGGTGGTTCTCCATGCTGGTGTCTGCCTGTTTCCTTGGCTATGCTGAGGCATGTGGGGGTCCTGGTGTTGGCACTTGCTTGCTCCTCCACCCTGCAGCTCAGGATCTCCCACTGGTTTGCTGAGGTGGGGTTTGCTGCTGGTTTGCTGGTTCTCCTCCTGTCCTGTGCTGGTCCCCTTCAGTGTCAGCAAGAGGTAGCTCTCTCATTAATTTCCTTAGTCTCCTGAGCTAAAGGGTTGCTGCATCCCATCTTTCTACTGTCTCCACTGTTCCTGGATTCATTTTTTGCTTTTCCTTTTTTCTTTTTTTTGTAATGTGGAAGGCAGGGCAGTTAGGGTTAAGTGACTTGCCCAAGGTCACATGGCTAGTAAGTGTTAAGTGTTTGAGGCTGAATTTGAACTCAGGTCTTCCTGACTCCAAGGCCAGTGCTCTATTCACTGTGCCACCTAGCCGTCCCTCCAGGATTCTTTCTGGGGTAATATTTTCTGGGTTTTTCAATAAAGGAGGGTAAAAACAGCTTACTCCTTACTCTGTCTTCTTGTCTCTCAGAAGTCAAAATAGGTGACTTTCAAACATTCCATCTATGGACTGAGAGCTCCAGAAGCTCCTACTATTGCTGCCACTGCCATTGCCAATTCAGTCACTCCAAAGTCCTGCTGTTGGTTTTCTGGGGCCAGGTTTGTGCTGGGGCAATTTGTGCTGGACTGCCCTCCTTTCTCAATCTGGTGCAACAAACCTTTCTTGTTAACCTTCCACATTGTTTTGGGCTTGAAATTTGTTTTAGTCTGTCTTTTTATGGGGCCTACCACTCTAGAATTTGTTCAGAGGCATTTAAACAATATTTGAAGGAGTTTAAGGGAGAGCTCAGCTGAGTGTGGCTCTGCCCTGCCCCCCCCCCCTTTTTTTTTTTATCTATTTGGGGTTTAGAACTAGTAGGACTGCATGAGTTTCAAAAGTTCAGGAGAGTTATCAGTTCTCCAGGAACTGTAGCCTACACCAGATTTTGTTTTCAGATCAGACAAATAAGGTACCATAGAGGTACGAAGGATAAACTGCTTAACCCAGCTTTCCTTTTGTGATATGGTATCCTGTAGGAGCAAAATATAGAGTCTTTCACATTTGGAAATGAACTTGGTGGATTGAAGGCTTTGTAGTCATCACTTTTAAATTTGAGGGCACTTTTCCTGTAGGATAGGGGAGAATGTGCTCCCCCCACCCACCTTGGAAGGAGGAGATATGTTTACTTTTCTCTTGTTATATCTTCTCAGTACATTTCCATTTTGTAACAGCTAATTGATGTTATCTGGTTAAATGATACTAGGGTGCTAATCAATCACATTGATGAGATTGAGCAGATATTAAGTAGCACTCATTAGATGACATTATATCCCTGAAATGTTGAGTGATTTAAAGATTACAGGATCAGGTGAGGTAGAAGGGAACCTACCTAAGAAGCCATTGAGTCTAAACTTTCCATTTTACAGATGAGTAAACTGAGGCTGAGAGAAGTTAATTGATTTGTCCAGAATTGCATAACTAGTGCCTGAGGTCAGATTTGAATTCAGGTTTTCCTAACTCGAAGACCAGAAATCTACAACTGTTACTATACCTGCTACAGCTACCATTACCACCACTACCACCATCATCACTATCACCACCACTACCACCACCATCACCATCACCACCACTATCACCACCACCACTGCTAATTACTACCACTACTTCCAGGAAAATATGACAGTTAACCAGTCAACAAATATTTATTAAGGACTTAGCTTGTGCTAGGTACTACACTTATTGCTGAGACTAAAAAGATGGACAAAACATTGGTGCTGTCTCACAGTCTAATGGGGGAGAAAACATGAAATTTATTATGCACAAACAAGATATGTAAATTGGAGACAATTAACAGAGCCAATATATCAAAGGTTAGGCTTCTGGGCTTTGAGACCTGTTCTTGATTCACCATGCACACTAAAGGCAATACTGCCATTTGGTACTTGAATGGATCTATCAATACCTCTTTGTGTGGCTCTATTCACCATTCTTGAAACTTTCTAACAAAAAAAAAAATATCCCCTTTGCCCACCATTTCTCTCTATACAAGTTATCTCTTTCATTCAAGAATAAATTCTTTGAAACTCGTTATCGTTCTCTTTTATCTCTGTTTTTTTTTTTTCTTTTCCCAGTGATCACTCATTGGTTACAGCCCTTCTATATGACCAAACTATTGTACAATGTGAAAGTATTTGCAGATCCTATACACGATTGCACGCCACC
>JAQQSV010002827.1:10525-21149 GCA_028646515.1 Pseudochirops corinnae | reverse complement strand
AATATGTCCATTGTGGAGATGCTCTGCATAACTACACATGTACAGCCTATATTGAATTGCTTGTCTTTCCAGTGGGGGTGAGTGACAAGGGAGGAAGGGAAAGAATCTAGAATTTAAAGTTCTAAAATCACATGTTAAATATATATATATTTATTATTATTATTATTATTATTATTTACATGCAACTGGGAAATAAGATATACAGACACTGGGATAGAGAGATCCATCTTGCTGTACCAGAAAGTCAGAGGGGTGATGGGGGAGGATATAGGAGAGAGCAGATTGGGAGAGGGAGTATACAGTGGGATCACTGTTTTGGCAGGGTAGGTAGGGGAAAGATAAGGAGAAAATTTGTAACTCAAAATCTTGTGGAAATCAATGATATAAACTAAAAATAAAAGTTAATTTTAAAATGATAATAATAAAAAAAATAGAAAAAAAAAAGAATTTTATTAGCTATATGACTCCAAGCAAGTTACCTTATGTCTTCTTACTGATGGGGTACAAGCTTTGGGAACCCCCTTGAACTCTCCTTGAATATTCTGACTTGATGAAGCGTTTGCCTGAGACCATCAGCCTTTCATTATCACTAGGTCCAAATCAATGTTACAGTAACCTAGCCCTCTGTTGTCCAGCCACTTCCCATCCTTGATGCTAATAAAATATCTATATCCAAATCTATTACCCTTAAACTAGCCTAGCCCTCCATTGTCTGTCATCTCCAGGTAGCCTTCAACTATTTCCCATCCTTAATCCTATTCCTGAGAATCTGACCTCTAGTCTCCCCAGTCTCATCAAGATCCTTCCTGGACTCCTCTTCCCATCACACCAAACTACTACACCACCCCTAGATCCCTCGCACAGTCTTTCTGTATATAAGATCCATCTTACCTCCATGAAGGAGCTCAGATTCAATCTAACTGAGATTCAGTCCATTCCACTTGTCAATTCAACTGTCACAAAAGCTTAGGCTACTTTAGAGTCTACCCAATATGGCAAATCTTTAACAAACTTTGTTTTATTTTGACTGAAAGAAGGCTTGAGTCGAATTCATTTGGTAGGACCCAGCATGTTGGTATTTTAGGGTCCTGAGTACCCCTACTCCTAAACCTCAACATTACCACAGTTTACTATAAAAGGATGATAGTAAGTGCCCATCTCTCAGGGTCATTGTGAGGATCACATGATTGTAAAGTGCTTAACACAGTGCTTTGCATAGGGCAAAGGCTATATGAATGTTAACTGCTTTTATTATTTCTTTAATTAGATGTAATTGCTTCATACTTAAAAAACTTTATATGGATTTTTAAATTTGATCAGTATTCAATGCCAATAGTGAATGATTTTCTGTGTAAGGTAATTTGAAAACTCATTCCTCCGAATTGAGACCACCTGATTGATAATGGGTTTTGAGTTTTAAATGTATAATATTGTTTATAATATTTTATGTTTAAAAACTTTCTTATATTGTATAATTTGGTAAACTATTAGTTATGTTGTTAGAAAAGCAACTTCTATAACATAGATGTCGTTAGATTAAGAATTGTACTGTTAAAGAAGGTTTAAAATTGGGTTAGAAAGTTGATAGGTTATTTTATAAGTCCTGTTAACCACATATTGTGGTCATTCTGTAGCATTGCAATTAAAAACTTAAACTTCCAGTTTTGCCTATATTTAAGAGGAATTTTCACCAAAAAGTATTTAACTATCACTTTTGAAAATTATGGGATTGTTAACTAGGTTATTTGGAGTTATTGTCATAATATTAAAACCTATCAAATATTTAAATAGTATTTTTAAAAGGAAAATTGGTAAGCATACAAAGAAAAGACTTTGTAAAGCCTCCTTTGTAAACTATCAAGGATTCTTGGAACCATCTAATCATAAATTTTTATCAACCCTGTGCATGTTTTCTGTATTGTAGGATTCCTACTGAGTAAATGGGATATAAATAATTCTTGCACAAAATAGGAGTATAATTTTCAAGCTTGTTTATTATGTAGACTGAGTTTCATCTAAGGTTATGTGTGTGTATACATACATACATACATACATACACACACATAACATGCGCACATAAATACACACACACACACATATATATATGTGTATATATACACACACACACACACACACACACACACACACGGGATTCCAGAATGTAATTATTTTCTTGATTTCTCTTGATAAGACAAAAGGAAGAAGAAGATATTGAGTAAATTTTTAAACGTCTGGTAAACTTTGCAATTATAATAAGGCTAATTTAATTGGGGTTTTGTTTTGTTTTGCTTAGGAAAACTGAATCTTCTCATTGCAAACACCTTCTCATTGCAAACTAGAGGTGGGTGGTATTTAGGAATTTTGATGATTAGGAATTTATTTTGTTTTTATGGCACTTTTGGAATTTATTTATGATACTAAAAGATGCCAACTTAGTGTTGATAAATTCCAGTTTTAAAGATTTATTTTTGCTTTAAGGTTGAATAAGAGATATCTGTTAGTTTAGGGGTTTCCAAACAATTTGCTTCATGAAAGCTTAGTGATTACCTTTTTAATAAAAGGATAAAATTTAAGCTGTTTTTAAGAAAGGGAAGTAATTTTAGGGAAGAATGTTTAAATAAAAAAAAACCTTTTGTAAAAGATTTTTGTGTGATTTTTTAGAAGGCCTACTAAATTTTATTTGTAAACAAATTGCAATAATTTGACTTTATTGTTTGAGGAGAAGGCTTTTTGGGATCCCAAATATTCTTTTTGGAGTTTCATTATCAGGTTTGTTGTGTTCTTGGACTAACCTTTTAAATGAGCTCCTTGAGAAATGTCAGCAGTCAGCAGCTTAATGGTAGTGATATCTGAGATCTGATGTTAGTGAATATCTATCCCTGGGAATGAGGTAGAGAGGTTACCTTGGGACAGGAAGGTGTAGCAGTAAGCACCCTAGCATACCCAGGATGGCTGCTAGGACAGGTTCTTTGATCTGCTTTTCTAAAGGAAAGCAACTCAAAAAGGGTGAGAAATCTTAGTTTAATCAAACATATATTATTTAGCTAGTTCAGGGGAAAAGGTCAGCACCCTGAATTTCAGAGAATACAAATAAGTTACAAGCAAACAAAAAAAAGCAGAGAGAGAAAATAACACAATTCAGCAGACCAACAGACAGGTCTTCTAGCTGTTTGACCATCACATCCATACCTAGTTAGTCACCAGAGAGAGAAGCACCAACATCTGGGTTTTCAAAGCCAGATGGCTCAATGGCTGCCCAGAGTCTCATCTGGCCAAATCACACAACTCTTCCCAAAGTGAGCCCCCAAAGCAAAACCTTGCCTCAGAGGTATGTATAGCCTTCTCCAGGGTCAGAGAACACAACAACCCTCATGACCCACTTGACTACAAAGTAACAAAAGTTGTGCCTTCCTGAAAAACAAGCCTCCTACCAATAGGCTCCATGTGACCACATTCAGCCTATTAGGGGGCAGAGTATATTTTCAAATCAGGGAAGGTCTTCAAATTCACCTAAGCCTATTAAGGGGCAGGGAAGATCTTCAAATTCCTCTTACCATTACATAAGGTTGGACTCTTTTAAATTCATTTTCCCATACAAGAAATCTGTCCACCTGGTTCCTTATGCTAAGCTACTTATAATGGTGTAGGCCTTGAGGACCAGTTTTGATGCTGTTATGAACATGTCCCTGCTTCTAACTCTCATTGCAAATTTCTATTTTCAGGGTAGACAAAAAGTGGAAGTTTGTTATTGCAATACTAAATCTATTAGTTATTAGATTAATATTAAGGCATCCAAATTATTGTATTAAGCTGTGTGAAAGATCTTGCTGTTTTGATCTGAATTGTAGTCATTCCATGGCCTAAGGAAGAGTTAAATTAGTGCTTGAACTTGTCATATGTATAAGATTTGATTGCTAAAGTATCTCATTTTTTCAGAATCATGAATATAATTAGACAAAGGTAAAGAAATCTGTGAAACAAAGATGGGAATCTATTAAGCTGTGAGGTTAAAGTCAAGAACCTCTTTTGTTTATGTTTTAAGGAATATTTTAGTACAGTAAGTTATGTTAGTGAAGAATTAGTAATTTACAAACTATCTTGTGCCACCTTAACAGGAAATCTCATTTTACTTATGTTTGTTATTTTATCTAAGATTAGAATATGAGTAGCAATGAATGCAAACTACATAAGAGTCACCTTAAAGATGTTCCCATTGCTCTGTGACTTTGGACAAGTCACTTAAGCCCAACTGCCCTCCAAAAAAAAGCAACAACAAAAAATAGATGTTCCCATTGTTTAAAGGGATTCTGAGAACAGTAGTCTATGTTTATGTCCATTTAAACATGGTTAATAACTGAACGTGTTTTACTATAGACAGCGTTTCACATAAACTGTTCTCTGTATACAGTTTGGGATTATTGTATTTATACATCCCTTCCCAAGTCATCTCTTGTTTGCTTATATTAAGCATCTTAAAGCAAAATTGTTCGTGTAATGTTGAACTTATGGATGAAAAAGCATCTATTTACCATGAGTACTAGTTATATCAAGATAAATTATTTTTTTTTCTATAACAAATCTCTGTCACTAATATGATATTATAGTCAGTATTTCCCTTGGAAACTGAATCCAGCTCTGATTATTGGAACTGGCTATTTTATACCTTATGGGACTGTTACCTGATATTATTCTGAGTCTGACTCCAGGTATGATCATCAAGGAATGCTGTTAAACAAATTATCCATGATGCTTTATGGGCTTTTACATCCATGAACTGTAGGTAGAGTTCTCATGTGAAAGGTTGGGAGAATGACTCTTGGCATGGGATAAGGTAGGATATTCCTGATTCAGTTTCCCCAAAATAACATTTCCTCTTGAATGGAAACTATCCCACCTGGCTGACTTTAACCCTGGCTTAATGCAATTGGCTATCTTTATAACTTTTGCCTGGATTTGACATGAATTTAGGGAAGCATTATTCCCTATATCCCTGAGTCTTCTTTTATGGAAAATCTCTACAATCATGTTAGGTACTCAGTATAAATGCAACTAAACAGATTGTTTAGATTAACGTTGAACTACATCTGAATTACTATGGTGAGATTCAAGGTATAAGATTTGAGCTATTTAGCCTAGAATTTTAATCCTTTCTATATTCCAAACAACTAACCATTTAGCCTTGATACCTGTTATATATTCCTGTGTAAGGTAAGGTTCTTTAATTTCTAATAATGGTATTAGAATAATTGGGCAAATAATGCAAAGACTTGTGAAACCAGGATGTAATTCTATTATTTAGTGAGGTTAATATAACTCTCTCAGTTCTGTGTTAATGAAAGGAATATCAGTACAATTAGTTATTTTAGGAGGGGAATAGCTTATGATCTATCTCGTAAATGTCTTAAAGAGACATGAATTTTTGTTAAGGGTCATTCATTTGAACACGGCTAGAAGTTGAAATTATTTTATTATAAATAACTTACATGACATGCATTGTCTTGAAACTGATTTTTCAATGTATTTATATATCCCATTCTGTACCTTTCATTACAATTGAAATTAATCTAGCAACTTTTAAATTAATTCTTTTTTTATCAGAGTTTATCTTATAAAAAAGTGTTCTGTTATTATTTCTTAGCAAAATCTCATCTTCCTAAGGGGGAATAAATAATGCCAGGTATAAAAACTGTTTCTAATTTTCTGTTTGTATCTGAGATATATAAATATATCTCTATATATCAATAGATAGATAAATGATAGATAGATAGATAGATAGATAGATAGATAAGACATGAAAACTGGCCAACCTAAAAATGTAAATTCCCTGGTCTAAAAGGTTCCAGATTTAACTTTCCTAAAAATAGAGACATAACATTTTTGCTAACTTTCATTATGTGACCTGGTTATTAGAAAAGTAAATTTAAAATCATGTTATGACCAGTTTTGTAGAAAATTTTGTGTACACTGACCTGAACCAGAGAAGAGCTGCTCTGAGATCACACACAAGCCAGAAAGCTGTATCAGATGTTTCCAAAGAACTAAAGGTATGAGACTTTTTTTTACTGTTTACTTTTTTTTCTTTGTACCTTTTATCTGTAAGGCCTACTTATAAAAGGGGATTGTCTTCTTTGATTTTTTCAAAATATTATCAATAGGTATTGTCCCCTTTGATTTTGTCAAAGCTCCTAACCCTCTTTCTTTTATATTGTTTCTTCACATAAGCCCCATAGTTAGAAACTCTTGAAGTGTTTGTCATATTAGATAGTGATTCATTGAGGAAGCTGTACTTCTCAGTAGAATCAAGTAGGGGAATGAGAAAAATGATTATTAATAACCAATGATTTGGGGAGATCCAGAGTTTCCCCCTTTTCCTAAAGTTCTGATTTCAAAAGTCCATTCTCTTGAAGGGCATTATTGATAATGAGATTAGATTAACTTTCTTTCTTTCTTTCTTTTGGAGGGGGGAAGGCAAGGCAATTGGGGTTAAGTTACTTGCCCAAGATCACACAACAAGTGTGTAAAGTGTCTGAGGCCACATTTGAACTCAGGTCCTCCTGACTCAAGGGTCAGTGCTCTATTCACTGTGACACCTAGCTGCCCCTGGATTAACTTTCTTAAAAATCTTGTTTACCCCACTCAAGTTGGGGAGCCATTCTGCTCTACTCAGGCTTGGATGGGGATAAATTCTTTGCATAGATTGCCCAAACTGGGGGTAACTTAGAAGTAAATGAATTAATCAAAGTTCATTTGTATAGGTGTAATGCAAATGGGAATTTGAAGATCTTCCCTGCCCCTTAATAGACCTAGGGGGAAATTTGAAGACCTCCCCTGCTTTGAAAGTAAACTCTGCCAACCAATAGGTTGAATGTAATCACATGGAGCCTGTGATGGGGGGAATTTGCAAAAGAGTGGAGTAGAGCCCACAGAAAGCTTCCCTGCTATGAAGATGAACTCTGTACCCTAATAGGCTCAATGCAGTCACATGGAGCCTATGGCGGGAGGAGTTTCCTAAAGGGAAATAGACCCCACAGGAAGCTGGTAGTGAGAGCTCAGAGAGATGGTGAGAGTGAGAGGAGGCTGAGGTAAAGAGATAGAGAGATTTGTGAGTAAATATTGATCTTGTATTGGTCTGTGGTAAGGCTAAAGGATGCTGTGGCTCTCAGTGTTATAATGGCTTCAGATTATCTTTGGTACCATGATGGAATTGGTTTACTGGGTTTGGGTATCTAAATAAATGCTTCAGTTCTGTCCTCTACATTCCATATGGAGAGTTTGGTATATTTTGCCATCCAAAGTCATGTGATATTTATAGTCATGGTATTGATCATGACTGTGGGCGCTATAAATATTGCATTGGTGCTGCAGTAGCTTCAGTCCCTCATTGTAATATTCATTCTCTCATTGTTAACCAGAGTTGATTGCCACCCTCAGGAACACTGGTCTTCCAAAGGACATATAAGCTGTGAGCCCCATTGCTATGATTGTCTTTGGTTTAAGAGAGAGATGGCCAAATGACTATCTTTTTATTAACAAACATGCTGGCATTAATAAAATTATCAAAATGTTCAGAAATTATGTCTCTTCAACCTTTTAAATGTCACAAAGCACTAAGGACACCATGGTACAATGGGAAGAAGGTGAGCCTCAAAGTAAAAAAAGAGTTAAAGTCTATTCTGTACTATATACTTGACAATATGACCCTGGAAAAGCTAAATAACTTCCCAGTGTCCAGGCAACTCTCATGGATTATAAATTGTAAAGGAGTTCTTTATTTGTATTGATGAAAATTTCCTAACTGGGAGTTCCCTATACCACTGAAATTGCAGATCTAGATCCACAAAAAAAAAAAGATGTTTTAAGTTCTGCCTATGAGACAAGTAACTAAATGTAGGGGATAATCGCAGGCGTTTACTGATTTACTTGATGGGTATGAAAGCATGTTTTGGGAATAGATGTGGACATCCTCATCAGACAATATGCTGAAGGAACTAAGACATGATAAAGTTTCAGTTACTGGTACTTCCTTCAAAATGCTTTGGTTGGTCTGAAGTATAGATTTTACCAAAGGGGCATATCCTCAAGATGAATTAGTTTTCATGAATTTTTGGAACAAACCAAATTTTTGCTCATCTGTCACAGAATAACAAAGAATTTCTGAATTGAATTTGAACTTAGAAATGACCTGTCCATCACTCTCATTTTATAGACATGAAAACTGAACCCAGAGACATTGTCATTTGCCCAAAGTCATCCACTAATAAGTACAGAGTTAGTCCAAACTCAGAAACTAACTCATCCAAGCCATTTTTCTCATGAAACCATGCTTTTTATTTATCTTACTGTAGCCCTGTATATGTTGTTTTACTCCTTCTGCTCTGCTTCTTTATTGCTTCTGCTACTTAAGTCTGTACCAGTTTTTATAAATCAATTCTTGAAAGCAATTTTGCACAATAAGAACAAACAGAAGAGAGGGTTACAAGGGAAGTCTAAACAGTCTAGATGCCACAGTAGCATTGTGTCTGGTTAAGCCAGGATATACTTAGGATTATGCAGTATGAGGGTTGCTGGTCCAGGTTGTAAGGGGTTAAGCATATAGGAAAGGTAAGAACATGTTTAGAGAGCAAACCCGGTAATTGCAAAACCAGGGCTCAAAGCCAAAGTTTAGATTCAGGTTAGAAAATGGAAAAAGCTTAGAATCAGAAATATACTATTAGAATTAGGAGGGATGGAAAGGTCATCTTGATCCAACACTTTTTATAGTTGGGGAAACTGAGGTTGAAAAAAGAAATAGGAACATGACAAGCAAAATGAATCTAAAGTTGGGTTAAACTTTTAAAATAAAATTAGGAATGTCTACTATGGTATTTATTATTTAATATAATGATAAAAACAATTCCAGCTATATATGTTGTACAGATTAACAGAATTAAAGTATAATAATTAAATTTATCAACTAATACAAGAAACCTTACAACTTTTCACAACTTTTAAAAAAGTTTTAATATTATCTCCTTATGCATTTGTTTCACACAAAGTGGTATTAAGTTCACAAGATTTTAAACATATTCTTCAATTCAACATGAAACCACACTTTCATCACAGAAAATATTAAGTATACTTTTGACAAAAAGTCCACTTTTTCAAGACTATCCTTGATCATATCTCATAGGTTTTCAATGAGGAACTTAAATTAGGCAAATTCCCAGGTCACTGACACAAGTTTATATCTCTCTCATGTAAAGTTCTTCATTTACTGTGTGGCATGGTGCAAGTTCCTATTGTAGCATTTTATCTCCATTAGGGAACTTCTGTAATTTTGGAACAATTCTGCTTCCTAGCATGTCAACATATTTATCAGTCCATCATTCCCAGACTCCCCATGGGTACAACAAAATTTTTAAAAATCACTGAAGTGTTTTGGGGGTTGATATTTTATAGTTTGATACAGAGACCCAGATCATAAAAGTTCACCTGGTCTTATGACAATGATTTTTACATAGCTTTGAATGAAAAAGTGCATTTCACCTGTAAAAATTACCTTTTTTCCAATCTTCAGTATCCCAGGTTTTGTATTCTCTTGCCCATGACAACTACTTTTTTCTTCCTAGCAATCTGGTAGTAACTATTTTTACACTATTCTTCTCAATACTCTTCCAACTTCAAGAAGTTTTTGCCATAGTATCCAGAAAATCAGTACCAAGCCCTTCAGCAGTCACATTTCTCCAAAGGTTTCTGGTTTTTTAAGGATTAATTAAGCTGCATAATAGTAATAGTTTACCTGTTGACATTGCTTTTAATTTTCTACCTCAATTTCCTCTAAGATTTAGTATGATAGATCCCGTTTCATTGAGGTCTTGAATGAGCCTTGGAACATTTGATTTCCCCAGCCTAAAAACTGCCTCTATGTCTCTAATAATCATTGAAGTGTACTCTTTAAAAGGTACAACTTTTGCACACTTACTTAAGGTAATATTCTTCTTAGAAACTGCAATATTTGAAAAAGAATTTTTAAAGTATCAATGAAACACATGCATAGAATATGTTAGAAAATGAACTACCAATCCAGTTCATCTGGAATAAGTCAGACATTCTGAGTCAGCTTAGTGCCAATAAAAACACATATATGTGACCATACTTTTGCAGAATGAAATTTTATCAGAATTATTTCTAGTCTCAAGTAATTCATATATTACCATACTGCAATGAAATAGAAAATGAAATTGACAAAAGTGGGCAACAAGAAGTAAATGTCTCTATTTCCAGATGGTATGATAAGTTTCTTAGAGAATGCCAATTAAAGTTATAAAAAATCATCACTGGGAGGTAGAGAAAGGAATTCCATTCATAATAACTACAAAATGCAAACTATCTACCTATGAAATAATATGAATACCACTATCAAACACCCTTTACATAAATAAATGAAGACTCAAAAAACTAGCAATATATTTGTTGTTCCTGATTGGGCTGTACCAATACAAATTAGACTATATAACTTAGTTTACAAATTTAAAGCAATACCAATCAAACTACCATGGCACAGTCAATTATCTTCTATAACTCTTCCCATAATGGCTGCTTTCAGTAATTCTATACCTTTGTCCTATTACATATTTAAGAATAC
>JAQQSV010002827.1:0-10425 GCA_028646515.1 Pseudochirops corinnae | reverse complement strand
TCATTTATTTATGTAAAGGGTGTTTGATAGTGGTATTCATATTATTTCATAGGTAGATAGTTTGCATTTTGTAGTTATTATGAATGGAATTCCTTTCTCTACCTCCCAGTGATGATTTTTTATAACTTTAATTGGCATTCTCTAAGAAACTTATCATACCATCTGGAAATAGAGACATTTACTTCTTGTTGCCCACTTTTGTCAATTTCATTTTCTATTTCATTGCAGTATGGTAATATATGAATTACTTGAGACTAGAAATAATTCTGATAAAATTTCATTCTGCAAAAGTATGGTCACATATATGTGTTTTTATTGGCACTAAGCTGACTCAGAATGTCTGACTTATTCCAGATGAACTGGATTGGTAGTTCATTTTCTAACATATTCTATGCATGTGTTTCATTGATACTTTAAAAATTCTTTTTCAAATATTGCAGTTTCTAAGAAGAATATTACCTTAAGTAAGTGTGCAAAAGTTGTACCTTTTAAAGAGTACACTTCAATGATTATTAGAGACATAGAGGCAGTTTTTAGGCTGGGGAAATCAAATGTTCCAAGGCTCATTCAAGACCTCAATGAAACGGGATCTATCATACTAAATCTTAGAGGAAATTGAGGTAGAAAATTAAAAGCAATGTCAACAGGTAAACTATTACTATTATGCAGCTTAATTAATCCTTAAAAAACCAGAAACCTTTGGAGAAATGTGACTGCTGAAGGGCTTGGTACTGATTTTCTGGATACTATGGCAAAAACTTCTTGAAGTTGGAAGAGTATTGAGAAGAATAGTGTAAAAATAGTTACTACCAGATTGCTAGGAAGAAAAAAGTAGTTGTCATGGGCAAGAGAATACAAAACCTGGGATACTGAAGATTGGAAAAAAGGTAATTTTTACAGGTGAAATGCACTTTTTCATTCAAAGCTATGTAAAAATCATTGTCATAAGACCAGGTGAACTTTTATGATCTGGGTCTCTGTATCAAACTATAAAATATCAACCCCCAAAACACTTCAGTGATTTTTAAAAATTTTGTTGTACCCATGGGGAGTCTGGGAATGATGGACTGATAAATATGTTGACATGCTAGGAAGCAGAATTGTTCCAAAATTACAGAAGTTCCCTAATGGAGATAAAATGCTACAATAGGAACTTGCACCATGCCACACAGTAAATGAAGAACTTTACATGAGAGAGATATAAACTTGTGTCAGTGACCTGGGAATTTGCCTAATTTAAGTTCCTCATTGAAAACCTATGAGATATGATCAAGGATAGTCTTGAAAAAGTGGACTTTTTGTCAAAAGTATACTTAATATTTTCTGTGATGAAAGTGTGGTTTCATGTTGAATTGAAGAATATGTTTAAAATCTTGTGAACTTAATACCACTTTGTGTGAAACAAATGCATAAGGAGATAATATTAAAACTTTTTTAAAAGTTGTGAAAAGTTGTAAGGTTTCTTGTATTAGTTGATAAATTTAATTATTATACTTTAATTCTGTTAATCTGTACAACATATATAGCTGGAATTGTTTTTATCATTATATTAAATAATAAATACCATAGTAGACATTCCTAATTTTATTTTAAAAGTTTAACCCAACTTTAGATTCATTTTGCTTGTCATGTTCCTATTTCTTTTTTCAACCTCAGTTTCCCCAACTATAAAAAGTGTTGGATCAAGATGACCTTTCCATCCCTCCTAATTCTAATAGTATATTTCTGATTCTAAGCTTTTTCCATTTTCTAACCTGAATCTAAACTTTGGCTTTGAGCCCTGGTTTTGCAATTACCGGGTTTGCTCTCTAAACATGTTCTTACCTTTCCTATATGCTTAACCCCTTACAACCTGGACCAGCAACCCTCATACTGCATAATCCTAAGTATATCCTGGCTTAACCAGACACAATGCTACTGTGGCATCTAGACTGTTTAGACTTCCCTTGTAACCCTCTCTTCTGTTTGTTCTTATTGTGCAAAATTGCTTTCAAGAATTGATTTATAAAAACTGGTACAGACTTAAGTAGCAGAAGCAATAAAGAAGCAGAGCAGAAGGAGTAAAACAACATATACAGGGCTACAGTAAGATAAATAAAAAGCATGGTTTCATGAGAAAAATGGCTTGGATGAGTTAGTTTCTGAGTTTGGACTAACTCTGTACTTATTAGTGGATGACTTTGGGCAAATGACAATGTCTCTGGGTTCAGTTTTCATGTCTATAAAATGAGAGTGATGGACAGGTCATTTCTAAGTTCAAATTCAATTCAGAAATTCTTTGTTATTCTGTGACAGATGAGCAAAAATTTGGTTTGTTCCAAAAATTCATGAAAACTAATTCATCTTGAGGATATGCCCCTTTGGTAAAATCTATACTTCAGACCAACCAAAGCATTTTGAAGGAAGTACCAGTAACTGAAACTTTATCATGTCTTAGTTCCTTCAGCATATTGTCTGATGAGGATGTCCACATCTATTCCCAAAACATGCTTTCATACCCATCAAGTAAATCAGTAAACGCCTGCGATTATCCCCTACATTTAGTTACTTGTCTCATAGGCAGAACTTAAAACATCTTTTTTTTTTTGTGGATCTAGATCTGCAATTTCAGTGGTATAGGGAACTCCCAGTTAGGAAATTTTCATCAATACAAATAAAGAACTCCTTTACAATTTATAATCCATGAGAGTTGCCTGGACACTGGGAAGTTATTTAGCTTTTCCAGGGTCATATTGTCAAGTATATAGTACAGAATAGACTTTAACTCTTTTTTTACTTTGAGGCTCACCTTCTTCCCATTGTACCATGGTGTCCTTAGTGCTTTGTGACATTTAAAAGGTTGAAGAGACATAATTTCTGAACATTTTGATAATTTTATTAATGCCAGCATGTTTGTTAATAAAAAGATAGTCATTTGGCCATCTCTCTCTTAAACCAAAGACAATCATAGCAATGGGGCTCACAGCTTATATGTCCTTTGGAAGACCAGTGTTCCTGAGGGTGGCAATCAACTCTGGTTAACAATGAGAGAATGAATATTACAATGAGGGACTGAAGCTACTGCAGCACCAATGCAATATTTATAGCGCCCACAGTCATGATCAATACCATGACTATAAATATCACATGACTTTGGATGGCAAAATATACCAAACTCTCCATATGGAATGTAGAGGACAGAACTGAAGCATTTATTTAGATACCCAAACCCAGTAAACCAATTCCATCATGGTACCAAAGATAATCTGAAGCCATTATAACACTGAGAGCCACAGCATCCTTTAGCCTTACCACAGACCAATACAAGATCAATATTTACTCACAAATCTCTCTATCTCTTTACCTCAGCCTCCTCTCACTCTCACCATCTCTCTGAGCTCTCACTACCAGCTTCCTGTGGGGTCTATTTCCCTTTAGGAAACTCCTCCCGCCATAGGCTCCATGTGACTGCATTGAGCCTATTAGGGTACAGAGTTCATCTTCATAGCAGGGAAGCTTTCTGTGGGCTCTACTCCACTCTTTTGCAAATTCCCCCCATCACAGGCTCCATGTGATTACATTCAACCTATTGGTTGGCAGAGTTTACTTTCAAAGCAGGGGAGGTCTTCAAATTTCCCCCTAGGTCTATTAAGGGGCAGGGAAGATCTTCAAATTCCCATTTGCATTACACCTATACAAATGAACTTTGATTAATTCATTTACTTCTAAGTTACCCCCAGTTTGGGCAATCTATGCAAAGAATTTATCCCCATCCAAGCCTGAGTAGAGCAGAATGGCTCCCCAACTTGAGTGGGGTAAACAAGATTTTTAAGAAAGTTAATCCAGGGGCAGCTAGGTGTCACAGTGAATAGAGCACTGACCCTTGAGTCAGGAGGACCTGAGTTCAAATGTGGCCTCAGACACTTTACACACTTGTTGTGTGATCTTGGGCAAGTAACTTAACCCCAATTGCCTTGCCTTCCCCCCTCCAAAAGAAAGAAAGAAAGAAAGTTAATCTAATCTCATTATCAATAATGCCCTTCAAGAGAATGGACTTTTGAAATCAGAACTTTAGGAAAAGGGGGAAACTCTGGATCTCCCCAAATCATTGGTTATTAATAATCATTTTTCTCATTCCCCTACTTGATTCTACTGAGAAGTACAGCTTCCTCAATGAATCACTATCTAATATGACAAACACTTCAAGAGTTTCTAACTATGGGGCTTATGTGAAGAAACAATATAAAAGAAAGAGGGTTAGGAGCTTTGACAAAATCAAAGGGGACAATACCTATTGATAATATTTTGAAAAAATCAAAGAAGACAATCCCCTTTTATAAGTAGGCCTTACAGATAAAAGGTACAAAGAAAAAAAAGTAAACAGTAAAAAAAAGTCTCATACCTTTAGTTCTTTGGAAACATCTGATACAGCTTTCTGGCTTGTGTGTGATCTCAGAGCAGCTCTTCTCTGGTTCAGGTCAGTGTACACAAAATTTTCTACAAAACTGGTCATAACATGATTTTAAATTTACTTTTCTAATAACCAGGTCACATAATGAAAGTTAGCAAAAATGTTATGTCTCTATTTTTAGGAAAGTTAAATCTGGAACCTTTTAGACCAGGGAATTTACATTTTTAGGTTGGCCAGTTTTCATGTCTTATCTATCTATCTATCTATCTATCTATCTATCATTTATCTATCTATTGATATATAGAGATATATTTATATATCTCAGATACAAACAGAAAATTAGAAACAGTTTTTATACCTGGCATTATTTATTCCCCCTTAGGAAGATGAGATTTTGCTAAGAAATAATAACAGAACACTTTTTTATAAGATAAACTCTGATAAAAAAAGAATTAATTTAAAAGTTGCTAGATTAATTTCAATTGTAATGAAAGGTACAGAATGGGATATATAAATACATTGAAAAATCAGTTTCAAGACAATGCATGTCATGTAAGTTATTTATAATAAAATAATTTCAACTTCTAGCCGTGTTCAAATGAATGACCCTTAACAAAAATTCATGTCTCTTTAAGACATTTACGAGATAGATCATAAGCTATTCCCCTCCTAAAATAACTAATTGTACTGATATTCCTTTCATTAACACAGAACTGAGAGAGTTATATTAACCTCACTAAATAATAGAATTACATCCTGGTTTCACAAGTCTTTGCATTATTTGCCCAATTATTCTAATACCATTATTAGAAATTAAAGAACCTTACCTTACACAGGAATATATAACAGGTATCAAGGCTAAATGGTTAGTTGTTTGGAATATAGAAAGGATTAAAATTCTAGGCTAAATAGCTCAAATCTTATACCTTGAATCTCACCATAGTAATTCAGATGTAGTTCAACGTTAATCTAAACAATCTGTTTAGTTGCATTTATACTGAGTACCTAACATGATTGTAGAGATTTTCCATAAAAGAAGACTCAGGGATATAGGGAATAATGCTTCCCTAAATTCATGTCAAATCCAGGCAAAAGTTATAAAGATAGCCAATTGCATTAAGCCAGGGTTAAAGTCAGCCAGGTGGGATAGTTTCCATTCAAGAGGAAATGTTATTTTGGGGAAACTGAATCAGGAATATCCTACCTTATCCCATGCCAAGAGTCATTCTCCCAACCTTTCACATGAGAACTCTACCTACAGTTCATGGATGTAAAAGCCCATAAAGCATCATGGATAATTTGTTTAACAGCATTCCTTGATGATCATACCTGGAGTCAGACTCAGAATAATATCAGGTAACAGTCCCATAAGGTATAAAATAGCCAGTTCCAATAATCAGAGCTGGATTCAGTTTCCAAGGGAAATACTGACTATAATATCATATTAGTGACAGAGATTTGTTATAGAAAAAAAAATAATTTATCTTGATATAACTAGTACTCATGGTAAATAGATGCTTTTTCATCCATAAGTTCAACATTACACGAACAATTTTGCTTTAAGATGCTTAATATAAGCAAACAAGAGATGACTTGGGAAGGGATGTATAAATACAATAATCCCAAACTGTATACAGAGAACAGTTTATGTGAAACGCTGTCTATAGTAAAACACGTTCAGTTATTAACCATGTTTAAATGGACATAAACATAGACTACTGTTCTCAGAATCCCTTTAAACAATGGGAACATCTATTTTTTGTTGTTGCTTTTTTTTGGAGGGCAGTTGGGCTTAAGTGACTTGTCCAAAGTCACAGAGCAATGGGAACATCTTTAAGGTGACTCTTATGTAGTTTGCATTCATTGCTACTCATATTCTAATCTTAGATAAAATAACAAACATAAGTAAAATGAGATTTCCTGTTAAGGTGGCACAAGATAGTTTGTAAATTACTAATTCTTCACTAACATAACTTACTGTACTAAAATATTCCTTAAAACATAAACAAAAGAGGTTCTTGACTTTAACCTCACAGCTTAATAGATTCCCATCTTTGTTTCACAGATTTCTTTACCTTTGTCTAATTATATTCATGATTCTGAAAAAATGAGATACTTTAGCAATCAAATCTTATACATATGACAAGTTCAAGCACTAATTTAACTCTTCCTTAGGCCATGGAATGACTACAATTCAGATCAAAACAGCAAGATCTTTCACACAGCTTAATACAATAATTTGGATGCCTTAATATTAATCTAATAACTAATAGATTTAGTATTGCAATAACAAACTTCCACTTTTTGTCTACCCTGAAAATAGAAATTTGCAATGAGAGTTAGAAGCAGGGACATGTTCATAACAGCATCAAAACTGGTCCTCAAGGCCTACACCATTATAAGTAGCTTAGCATAAGGAACCAGGTGGACAGATTTCTTGTATGGGAAAATGAATTTAAAAGAGTCCAACCTTATGTAATGGTAAGAGGAATTTGAAGATCTTCCCTGCCCCTTAATAGGCTTAGGTGAATTTGAAGACCTTCCCTGATTTGAAAATATACTCTGCCCCCTAATAGGCTGAATGTGGTCACATGGAGCCTATTGGTAGGAGGCTTGTTTTTCAGGAAGGCACAACTTTTGTTACTTTGTAGTCAAGTGGGTCATGAGGGTTGTTGTGTTCTCTGACCCTGGAGAAGGCTATACATACCTCTGAGGCAAGGTTTTGCTTTGGGGGCTCACTTTGGGAAGAGTTGTGTGATTTGGCCAGATGAGACTCTGGGCAGCCATTGAGCCATCTGGCTTTGAAAACCCAGATGTTGGTGCTTCTCTCTCTGGTGACTAACTAGGTATGGATGTGATGGTCAAACAGCTAGAAGACCTGTCTGTTGGTCTGCTGAATTGTGTTATTTTCTCTCTCTGCTTTTTTTTGTTTGCTTGTAACTTATTTGTATTCTCTGAAATTCAGGGTGCTGACCTTTTCCCCTGAACTAGCTAAATAATATATGTTTGATTAAACTAAGATTTCTCACCCTTTTTGAGTTGCTTTCCTTTAGAAAAGCAGATCAAAGAACCTGTCCTAGCAGCCATCCTGGGTATGCTAGGGTGCTTACTGCTACACCTTCCTGTCCCAAGGTAACCTCTCTACCTCATTCCCAGGGATAGATATTCACTAACATCAGATCTCAGATATCACTACCATTAAGCTGCTGACTGCTGACATTTCTCAAGGAGCTCATTTAAAAGGTTAGTCCAAGAACACAACAAACCTGATAATGAAACTCCAAAAAGAATATTTGGGATCCCAAAAAGCCTTCTCCTCAAACAATAAAGTCAAATTATTGCAATTTGTTTACAAATAAAATTTAGTAGGCCTTCTAAAAAATCACACAAAAATCTTTTACAAAAGGTTTTTTTTTATTTAAACATTCTTCCCTAAAATTACTTCCCTTTCTTAAAAACAGCTTAAATTTTATCCTTTTATTAAAAAGGTAATCACTAAGCTTTCATGAAGCAAATTGTTTGGAAACCCCTAAACTAACAGATATCTCTTATTCAACCTTAAAGCAAAAATAAATCTTTAAAACTGGAATTTATCAACACTAAGTTGGCATCTTTTAGTATCATAAATAAATTCCAAAAGTGCCATAAAAACAAAATAAATTCCTAATCATCAAAATTCCTAAATACCACCCACCTCTAGTTTGCAATGAGAAGGTGTTTGCAATGAGAAGATTCAGTTTTCCTAAGCAAAACAAAACAAAACCCCAATTAAATTAGCCTTATTATAATTGCAAAGTTTACCAGACGTTTAAAAATTTACTCAATATCTTCTTCTTCCTTTTGTCTTATCAAGAGAAATCAAGAAAATAATTACATTCTGGAATCCCGTGTGTGTGTGTGTGTGTGTGTGTGTGTGTGTATATATACACATATATATATGTGTGTGTGTGTGTATTTATGTGCGCATGTTATGTGTGTGTATGTATGTATGTATGTATGTATACACACACATAACCTTAGATGAAACTCAGTCTACATAATAAACAAGCTTGAAAATTATACTCCTATTTTGTGCAAGAATTATTTATATCCCATTTACTCAGTAGGAATCCTACAATACAGAAAACATGCACAGGGTTGATAAAAATTTATGATTAGATGGTTCCAAGAATCCTTGATAGTTTACAAAGGAGGCTTTACAAAGTCTTTTCTTTGTATGCTTACCAATTTTCCTTTTAAAAATACTATTTAAATATTTGATAGGTTTTAATATTATGACAATAACTCCAAATAACCTAGTTAACAATCCCATAATTTTCAAAAGTGATAGTTAAATACTTTTTGGTGAAAATTCCTCTTAAATATAGGCAAAACTGGAAGTTTAAGTTTTTAATTGCAATGCTACAGAATGACCACAATATGTGGTTAACAGGACTTATAAAATAACCTATCAACTTTCTAACCCAATTTTAAACCTTCTTTAACAGTACAATTCTTAATCTAACGACATCTATGTTATAGAAGTTGCTTTTCTAACAACATAACTAATAGTTTACCAAATTATACAATATAAGAAAGTTTTTAAACATAAAATATTATAAACAATATTATACATTTAAAACTCAAAACCCATTATCAATCAGGTGGTCTCAATTCGGAGGAATGAGTTTTCAAATTACCTTACACAGAAAATCATTCACTATTGGCATTGAATACTGATCAAATTTAAAAATCCATATAAAGTTTTTTAAGTATGAAGCAATTACATCTAATTAAAGAAATAATAAAAGCAGTTAACATTCATATAGCCTTTGCCCTATGCAAAGCACTGTGTTAAGCACTTTACAATCATGTGATCCTCACAATGACCCTGAGAGATGGGCACTTACTATCATCCTTTTATAGTAAACTGTGGTAATGTTGAGGTTTAGGAGTAGGGGTACTCAGGACCCTAAAATACCAACATGCTGGGTCCTACCAAATGAATTCGACTCAAGCCTTCTTTCAGTCAAAATAAAACAAAGTTTGTTAAAGATTTGCCATATTGGGTAGACTCTAAAGTAGCCTAAGCTTTTGTGACAGTTGAATTGACAAGTGGAATGGACTGAATCTCAGTTAGATTGAATCTGAGCTCCTTCATGGAGGTAAGATGGATCTTATATACAGAAAGACTGTGCGAGGGATCTAGGGGTGGTGTAGTAGTTTGGTGTGATGGGAAGAGGAGTCCAGGAAGGATCTTGATGAGACTGGGGAGACTAGAGGTCAGATTCTCAGGAATAGGATTAAGGATGGGAAATAGTTGAAGGCTACCTGGAGATGACAGACAATGGAGGGCTAGGCTAGTTTAAGGGTAATAGATTTGGATATAGATATTTTATTAGCATCAAGGATGGGAAGTGGCTGGACAACAGAGGGCTAGGTTACTGTAACATTGATTTGGACCTAGTGATAATGAAAGGCTGATGGTCTCAGGCAAACGCTTCATCAAGTCAGAATATTCAAGGAGAGTTCAAGGGGGTTCCCAAAGCTTGTACCCCATCAGTAAGAAGACATAAGGTAACTTGCTTGGAGTCATATAGCTAATAAAATTCTTTTTTTTTTCTATTTTTTTTATTATTATCATTTTAAAATTAACTTTTATTTTTAGTTTATATCATTGATTTCCACAAGATTTTGAGTTACAAATTTTCTCCTTATCTTTCCCCTACCTACCCTGCCAAAACAGTGATCCCACTGTATACTCCCTCTCCCAATCTGCTCTCTCCTATATCCTCCCCCATCACCCCTCTGACTTTCTGGTACAGCAAGATGGATCTCTCTATCCCAGTGTCTGTATATCTTATTTCCCAGTTGCATGTAAATAATAATAATAATAATAATAATAAATATATATATATTTAACATGTGATTTTAGAACTTTAAATTCTAGATTCTTTCCCTTCCTCCCTTGTCACTCACCCCCACTGGAAAGACAAGCAATTCAATATAGGCTGTACATGTGTAGTTATGCAGAGCATCTCCACAATGGACATATT
>JAQQSV010002826.1:0-11335 GCA_028646515.1 Pseudochirops corinnae | reverse complement strand
AAGCCAAATGTAGAAGTGATGAAGAAAGGAACTGTAGAACTGACGGTTTATGAGTAATAGGAAATATCATTTCATCCTATCCATGTTCTTGTTGCATAAGCATTTAGCACAGTGCCTGGCACATAGAAAGAGCTTAATAAATGTTTACTTATTGATTGTCATATAGAAACTTTCAGGTCACTTTTTTTCTCCTCCACATTGTGTTACATACTCAGTTTATAGTCTTCTCCTTTCCAACCTTTTTGCCTTTCTAACACCTTGCCTCACAGTTCTTCAACATCTTTCAAGATTTTCTTGCTGTTATCATGTAATATATTTTACCTATCATTATGTTTTGGATGAGCTATTTTTTTTCATTATAATGTCAATTTGAAATTCTTATCATTCAAGATATAAAGGATGTTATGTAATTCAATACCAACAACAAATTTGACAAGAATACTCAATGATTTCAATTAGTTAAATCCAATAAGTTCACATTAGGGGCATACTCTAATCAAGGTACCATGCTGTGAATTTTAGATATAAAGCCATCCTTGCCATGAAAGAATTTAGCATCTACTTAACTCTTTAATGGCAAGCAATCTGACATAGGTTACACATGTGCAATCATGTAAACATATGTTCATATAAGTCATATTGTGAAAGAAGAAACAGAACAAAAGGGAAAAGTAAAAAAAAAAAATTGAAAATAATATACTTTGGTCTGCATTCAACATCCATAGTTCTTTCTCTGGGTGTGGATAGCATTTTCCATCATGAGTCTTTTGAAATTGTCTTAGATCATTGTACTTCTGAGAAGAGCTAAGTCAATCATAGTTGCGCATTGCAAAATGCTGCTATTTAGTATACAATGTTCTCCTTGTTCTGCTTACTTCACTCAGCCTCAGTTCATGTAAGTGTGTACAGGTTTTTTCTGAAATCTGACTGCTCATCATTTCTTATAGCACAGTAATATTCCATTGCATAAGTATACCACAACTTGTTTAGCCATTCCCCAACTGATGGATGTCCCCTGGGTGTCCAATTCTTTGCCACCACAAAAAAAGAGTTGCTATAAACATTTTTGTAAATGTAGGTCAGTTTCCCTTTTTTATGATCTCATTGGCATACAGATGAAGAATATGCATAGCTTTATAGCACCTTTGGGCACAGTTCCAAATTGCTCTCCAGAATGTTTAGATCAGTTCACAACTCCACCAACGGTGCCTTAGTTTTTCTATTTGCCCACATCTTCTCCAACATTTATCATTTTCCTTTTCTGTCATATTAACCAATCTGATAGGTTTGAGATATCAGAGCTGATTTAATTTGCATTTCTCTAAATAATAGTGAGTTAGAACCTTTTTATATGTTTAGAGATAGCTTAAATTTCTTCATCTAAAAACCTCCTATTCATATCTTTTGGCCATTTATCAATTGGGGAATGACTTACATTCTTATAAGCTTGATTCTGGTCTTTGTATGTTTTGTCAGTAACAAGAGATGTAAAACTGTTTCCCATCTTTCTGCTTTCCTTCTAATCTTGGTTGTGTTGATTTTGTTTATGCAAAAACTTTTTAATTTTATGCCATTTTGCATTTCATAATGCTCTATATCTCTTGTTTGGTCATAAATTCTTCCCTTCTTTATAGATCTGCCAGATAAATTATTCTTTGCTCTCCTAATTTGCTTATAGTGTCACCTTTAAAGTCTAAACCATTTTGATTTATCTTGGTATACAGTGTGAGATGTCGGTCTATGCCTAGTTTCTGCCATACTGTTTCCCAGTTTTCCCAGGAGTTTTGGCCAAGAGTGAGTTCTTACCCCAGAAGCTGGAATCTTTGTGTTTATCTCTTTTTTAAAATGAAACTGGCTTTTTAAATTATTATTAGTTCAATAGTTTTCTTATTTTCAATTTTATTAATCCCTCCTTTGATTTTCAGAATTTCTAATTTGAAATTTAATTGGGTATTTTCAATTTGCTCTTTTGTAGTTTTTTAAAAATTACATGTCAAATTCATTGATATGCTCTTTCTCTATTTTATTCATGTAAGCAGTTAAAGATATGAAATTTCTTCTAAGTACTACTTTTGGCTACATCTCATACATTTTGGTATTTTGTCTCATTATTGTCATTCTCTCTCTATTGTTTCTATGATGTGCTGTTTTACCCACACATTCTTTAGTATTACACTATTTAGTTTCCAATTCATTTTTAATAAATTTTCCCATGGTCTTTATTTTATTTTATTTGGAGGGGGGTAAGGCAAGGCAATTGAAATTAAGTGACTTGCCCAAGGTCACACAACTAGTAAGTGTGTCAAGTGTCTGAGGCTGGATTTGAATTCAGGTCCTCTTGATTCCAGGGCCAGTGCTCTATTCACTGTGCCATCTAGCTTTCCCTCATGGCCCTTTATTATATTTAATTTTTGTTGTATCATGATTTAAAAAGATGCATTTAATATTTCTGCCTTTGTACGTTTGCTTGTGGAGATTTTTGTGCCCTAATATATAGTCTATTTTTGTGTATATGCCATGTATTGCTGAGAAAAAGCTACATTTCTTTCTATCCCCATTTGATTTTCTCCAGAGGTCTACCATATCTAACTTTTCTAAAATTCTATTCACCTCCTTCACTTCTTTCTTCTTTTTCTTGTCATTAGATTTATCTATTTCTGAGAGGGAAGAGTTGAATTTCCCCAGTATTATAGTTTTGCTATATCTTCCTTTAATTCATTTAACTTCTCCTCTAAGTATTTAGATGTTATACCTATTGGTACAAATATGTTTAGTATTAATATTCTTCTTTGTCTATGGCAGGGTTTCTTCAACTTTTTCCATTTGTTACCTCTTTTTGTGTTTTGGCCACATTCATTGGCATTGTGTGGCCTGAGGGCATGTGTAGTACAAAGTGCATGTTCTGTGTCTTCAGATGCACAGCTGCAGTGAAGTTGTGAGATGCAGCATGGGTAAGTGCTGCCAGAAACACTTCAGATTAATTACACATTTGATTTTAATTATTTCTTTTGTCTTTGTACTTTCAGAAGACTTTTAATGTTGCCACAATTTTCATGACCCCATGTGAGGTAACAACCCACAGTTTAAGAAGCACTGATCTCTGGTACCTTTTAGCAAGATGTAGTTGTCTCTTTTAATTTGGATTTATTGTTGCTTTTGTTTTGTTTGAAATCAGGATGACTACCCCTGGTTTTTCTTTTAAATTTTAGCTAAAGCATGATATATTCTGCTTCAGATGTGCCTCTTGTAATCAATATAATGTAGGATTCTGGTTTTAAATCCACTCTGCTATTCACTTTCATTTTATGGGAGAGTTCATCCCATTCAGATTCAAAGTTTTGATTATTCAGTGTGTATTTCCCTCCCTCCTATTTTCCTCCCTCTTTAAACTTTTCTCTCTTCTTTAACCTTGCCCCTTCTAAAGTTTTGTTTTGTTTTTTTTTTGCTTCTGACTACTGCCTCTGCAAATCTACCTTCCTTTCTATCAGCCCCACCACACCCTTTTTTTCCTCTTTCCTTCCCTACTTCCCCATGGGGTAAGATTTATTTCCCTACCCATCTAAGTTTGCATGTTATTCCCTCTTGGAGCCAAATCCAATGAAATTAAGGTTCAAACAATGCTTACTCCCTTCCTTCTTTCCAGCTACTGTAATAGGTCTTTCATGACTCTTTGTTTGATAAAATTTACCCTGTTCTGTCTCCCCCTTTCCTCTTCAACCAGTACAATCCTTTTATTCACCCCTTAATGCATTCATTTTTATCATCATTTGAAAGTTAACTTATACCCACACTACTTAAGTATACTCCTTCTAACTGTCCTAATAGAAATTCTAACAATAATGCAATATTCACAACACCCATGGTGGTTATGAATATGCTGGTATAGTTGGGAATCACAAAATGTAGCTAACTCTCCACATGGAGGGCAGAACCAAGGCCTTTATTCAAATGCCAGAAAACTGAGTCCTAGAACCAAAAAGCTCAAGTCATTGCAGTAGTCACGAAGTTGACACACATGGTTAATGCATTGAATACGCACATTCCCAAGCCTTCACAACAGAACAGGCTCCCTCAAACAGGGATCCCTTTCTCACTGACAATAGCTACTCAGCCTGGTTCTTGGAAGTTCTTGGTAAAAGTTGCAGAAGGAGTATCTCAGCAAAAATGTGGAGTCTCCAGGTAGTCATTGAGAGAAAAAACTCTGACTGTCCTGCTGGTTCTCTTCCTTGTATACAGTATATCTCCTCACTGTTCTGCCTCTTCCTGTAATGGTGTTAACTACTCCCAAGGTGTTTAACTACTTCTGCGTTAAACAGCTTAAACAAGGTGTTAACTTGAAGTAAGGTACTAAGTGCCTGTTTACTAAGTGCCAATGCAAAGGGGCATGGAAAATCTTCCGATTTCATTAACATTACAGAAATATAGTCCTTAATAGTTACAAGTATCATCTTCGTATGTAGGCATGTAAACAGTTTAATTTTGTTGAATACCATTTTTTCTTTCTGTTTGTTTTTTTAATGCTTCTATTGACTCTTGTATCTGAAGATCATATTTTCTGTTCAGCTCTTGTCTTTACATTGGAAAGTTTGAAAGTCCCCTATTTCATTGAATGTCCATTTCCTCTCCTGAAAAATTATGCTCATTTTTGCTGAGTAGTTGATTCTTTGTTGTCATCCAAATTCTTTTGCCTTCTGGAATGCCATATGCCAAGTCCTCTGAACCTGTAAAGTTGAAGTTGTTAAGTCCTGTGTAATCTTCTCTGTGGCTCTTGATATTTGAATTGTTTCTTTCAGGCTGCTTACAGTATTTTCTTCTTGACTTAATAGTTGTAAAATTTGACTAAATTTTCCTTGGAGTTTTCATTTTGGTACCTCTTTCAGGAAGTGATTGGTAGATTCTTTCAAAGACTATTTTACCATCTGCTTCTGGGATGCCAGGGCAGTTTTCCTCAATGATTTGTTGAAAGATGCTGCCCAGGCTCTTTTTTTAATCATAATTTTCTGATAGTCTAAGAAATCTCAAATTATCTCTTCTGAATATATTTGCAATGCCATTTTCCACCAATGAGATATTTTATATATTCTTCCATTTTTTTTGTTCTTTTGACTTTGTTTAACTTATTCTTGATGTCTCTCAGAGTCATTAGCCTCCACTTGCCCAGTTCTAATTTTTAAGGTATTATTTTCTTCAGTTGTCTTTTGTATCTCCTTTTCCATCCAGTCAATTTTATTTTTTAAGGAGTTGTTTTCTTCAGACAATTTTTGTACTTCCTTTTCCAAGCTATTACATTTTTTCACATCATTCTCTTGCATAATTCTCATTTCTTTCCCCAACTTTTCTTCTACCTTTCTTACTTGATTTTTAAAATATGTTTTGATCTCCTCCAAGAGGACTTTGGGAGTTTTAGACTAATTCATATTCCTGTTTGAGATTTCATTTATAGGCATTTTGGCATTTGACAAACTCTTCTGGTTTTGTGTTTGAAGCTTTCCTATCATAGTATCTTTCTATGATTAGGTCTCTTTAAAAAATTTTTTTTCTCATTTTTTAAAGTTGAGCTCACTGCTCCTAAGTTACAGGGTACAGTTATAAGCTACTTGCACTGAGGGACAGGGTGCCTGGTCACTAGATTTCTGTACCAGGGCTTCTGTGGCTGGCAGTTTGCCCACTGCACTAAGGTGGTCTGGCTTTGTTACACCTGTTGTGGGCTGAGTTTCAATGATGGCTGTTTGTCTGATTCACTGGGGCTATGGGCCTCATAGTTGGCCTGCTATGCCACTGGACTGCTGAACCAGAACTGCAGAGCCTTGTCTGCTGCTCTGTGCTGTGACTAAGAACCTCCTCTTGGCTTGCCTGGACACTGGCTGTACTGGTCTGTAATCCCTTTTTACCAAAGTGAAACAGGCCTTTGCTGAGGTGCTTCTGAGTTATCTTGGTCTCAATAATGTTTCACTACTTTTTATGGATTCTGTAGTTCCAGGTTTCTTTTAGAGGCTTGATTTAATGTTGTTTCTGAGGGAAACTGGGGAGGGCTCAGGCAATTTCCTAGCTTCTCTTTGCCATCTTGGCTCCCACCCACTAGGATGAAATTTGGCATCAAAATTTGTCCCCTGCTCTGGAAAGACCGATCATTGAATTAAGAGCAATACATATTTAATATGGTATTTCATCAGGGTCCTTCTAAGGGTATTTAACTCCACTGAAGACCTGGCTTGCTACAGATTGTAGCTCAGGTATGATTTTGGATACAAAGATTTTCCTGTCAGATAAATATAGAATTAAACACCAGCATGCTTCTAGATTAAATTTAAATAGATTATATCTTTGACCTTAGAGTTTAGAGGACTATTATAATCCTGTCTTCTGCCTGTTGGTAAGATTCAGTAAAAGCAATGAGACCAAAGGGATCCATTCAACCAATATGAGGTCAATGAACACAGCAATGGCTAAGAATGAAGATAGTTGTGCGAACAAAGATGAAGAATTTATAAGATTTCTAGGTTGGGCCTTAATACAGAATTAAAAACCTTAAAGATTAGCCAGGGGCAGCTGATTTAATATATTCTTGGCAGAAAATACATAAGAGAATACTCAAATGAAATTATAAGAGATAGCATCTCTTACGAATCACAGTCTTCAGATGCCATTTATAAGATACTGCTGAGAATTTTTTCTTTTTTTGTTATCACAAATTCCCTGTTCTGCCCTTTTGTAGAGAACAAGTAAATATTGAGGAAGGTCAGAAAAGAATATTAACCAGCTTGGCATCAAGGTAACTTTTGACATTCTAAACATTTTCCAGATTAATTATGGATTCATATTGAGAGGAGCAGAGGAGTTAAAATGAGGAAATCTAATTCTTCTGAGAGATGATGAGCAGCCTTCTCATCTAAGGAAGGCTTAAGCAATTTATTTTTTATTGTATTTGACACATCTCAAAGTTCATTTTGCAATAGCCTAATTAAAAATTGAAAGCAAAAGTCTAAGTCTACACATACTGAGTGAAGTGGAGAATTAATGTATTTTAGTAATCTGCCAACTTCCTTCCCCCAATAAAACATCTTTCTCCCAAAACAGCCAGATAATTAAGGCAAAAATGTCTCTTCAGTTGAATGATTTGGATCATTTCTCAGTTCTCCACCTGATTTAAGAATGTAAAATCACTCTTAACAGTAAATAGTCATGGTTTTGAAGCGAACATGGCAGTGAATATATACTGTCCTTACACTGAAACACTTGTGGAGAGGAAGAGTATATATTCAGCCCAATCTAGTGGTAGTAAAGTTCAGTTTTGAAAAAGCACATAACATGAACCTGAAAGAATAGATTATACTGGCATTTTTGTATATGATTTGCTACTAGAATAATTATTAAGTGCAAAACATAGTCTTATAATGAGTGGGGGCATGGAAAAATCTCACATAAGGGAACAGAATGATCTGGGATTCATATCAAGACTAATTATTTCCCAAGTTGTAAGTAATTGCATTGCTAAAGGGCCACATGTGCATAGCACATGACCAGGTGATGCTGTAATTGTGAGAAAGATAATGACAGCTCTGTGACCAGAATACATCAATCCCAGAACAAATGTGCACATCTGTTATGTTATTAGTGTTTTCTTAATTGTATTTTTACAGTAATGTCATGCTCATTACAAAGATGTGTGCTACAGGTAGTCAGTTAGTTTGCCAAACGCTTAAACTTCACAATCAAGGTGTAAATTTAAAAGTATGATTTTGATTGTTCATATAGATTATAGACCAGAGGTAAAGTAAGTATATCTAATGATAACAAAAACATCTTGATCCTTCTCCTTCTTCCTTTTCACATTCCTTGAGCTAAAGAGCCAAAGTCAAAATAGCAGAAAAAAACTTGTGCAATGTGAAAAATGCAGGACCTAGGAAAAATTGACAGTTTTCAATCATCATATTTCCCTAAGGCTCATAAGTAATAGAATACCTTCTGATAGAGTATGCTAGGGAACATAAAATTTATACTATACTAGGACAAATTATTGACATTGTCAATAAAACACATTTGAGATTGTCTAAATAGTATATTGCAGTTAGTATAGACCTGAATATGAGGAGGTACAGGAATGTAAGGGAAGAGCAAGAAAAGGAATATTTTCAGCCATCAAGATATTATATGTTCATTTAAAATGTAAGAGAGATATAATTAGGAACTGTGGCAACCAAAGCAATTTCAGTTGATGGTAGAGGGCAAAGGGGGTAAAAGAATACTTAACCCATTATCATCTAGGTGTAGAAACTCTGAAAGAGTGGTAATACATTTCAGAATGTATAACCCATCCCCCGTAGAAAAGTTGACCCCTGACATTCAAACGAAGACCTCATGAGAGTGATGGCACTTTGGGGATAGCACTATGTGGAAGGAAGAATGTCTTCCTGGATATCAGTCACTCTACTTCCATTATAATGCTAAAAAGTGATAATAATATGTATTTTAAACATAAGTTATCATAGCAAAACCCTAAATGTCACTGAAATCTCAAATTCTGCCTTGGCGGGGGGCTTTTCCCCATTAATGACTGGTCAGGAATTAGAGGTAATGAAGATGAGGTGCTTTCAATCCCCCCTTTTGAGTGATAAGAAAACAAGGATAAAACACTGTTGTCCTGATGAAATAGAGAATATAGAATAAGGTTTAAGTAGAACCAAAAAGAAGGGTTTTGTAATTACCTCTTTTGGATGGTTGGCATCTTTAAACTAATTTTTGACAAAAATATATTATACTTCCAATGCTTTTATAAAACAGAAGTTGTGTTGGACAAAAGTAAAAGAAAAATAAACAAAAAGACAATAGAACTGAATGAATATTAATCTTTAAATTTCTCAGTTTACTAATTGCTATAATCTACTCCTCTATTCACCCCATTACAGAGATCATCATACCTTTTAAGTTGGCATCATCCTCAAGTGTCTCACTTCCATGTTTTGAATTCTGAAATTCCTTTATCTAAACATAACATTTTCTCTTTCCACCTTTCCCTCTGCTTTTTAAAAAGAATGCTTAAAGCAAGAGATCTTTATTTTTTTACATTTCAATTTATTTATTTACTTTAGAAATTCTTTTTTAAAATTTTGAGTTCTAAATTCTCTCTCTCCCTCTCTCCTACCCCTTCACAGAGTCACTAAGAAGCAAAGTAGTATAACATCTGTTTTACATGTGAAATCATGCAAAACCTATTTCCATATTAGTCATATTTCAAACAAAAGCAAGGGAAATAGAGAAAAAAAACAATACTTTGCACTGAGAGAGTTCATCAATTCTCCCTCTGGAGGTGAAATTCATTTTTCAAAAAATCATGCCTCCTTTGGAATTGTCCTGAATCATCATATTGATCAGCATAGTCAAGTCATGCAGAGTTGATCATCATTACAACATTACTGTTATTGTACACAATAATCTTCCAGTTCTTCTCACTTCATTTTGCATCAGTTTATATTGGTCTTGCCATGTTTTGCTGAAAACACCCTTCTCATCATTTCTTATAACACAACAGTAATTCATTGCAATCATATTAAACAACTTGTTCAACATTTTTTTCAATTCATGAGCATCTCAATTTCTAATTCTTTGCTACCACAAATAGAGCTACTATAAATATTTTTGAACATATAGGTCCTTTTCCTGTTTTTTTAATGTCTTTTGGATACAGACCTAGTAGTAGTATTTCTGGGTCACAGAGGTATCCACAAATTTCTAGCCCTTTGGGAACATTTCCAGATTGTTCTCTGAAATGGTCTGATCAGTTCACTCTTCCAGCAGCAATTTATTAATATACCTATTTATCCCTCATGTCCTACAGCATTTGTCATTTCTGATAGGCATGATGTAGTATCTCAGAGTTACCTTAATTTTCCTTACTCTAATCAATAAATCAATGATTTATATCATTTTATATTACTAAAAGAGTTTTGATTTCTTCTTCTAAAAACTGCTTGTTTATATCCTTTGATCATTTATCAATTAGGGAATGGGTCTTATTGTAATGAAATTGTCTCAATTCTGTACTCAATATATATCTGAGAAATGAAGTCTTTGTCAGAAAAACTTTCTGGAAAACAACAAAAACCACTACTTTGATATTACTTCATTGTTTATGGTACCTTTGATAGAATGTAATTTCCCTGATCATTTCTTTTAATTAGGTTTGTTTTTGTTTTGTCTGAGATCCTGACTGGTATCCATGCCTTTTTTACTTCAACTGAAGCATATAAGATTCTTCTCCTGTCGTTAATTTTAACTATATGTGTGTCTTTCTTTTCCAAGCATGTGTTTTGTAAACAACATACTCTAGAATTCTGGGTTCTAATCCATTTTATTATTGGCTTCCATCTTATAGGTGAACTTTCCCACCCACATTCACAATTATGATTGCTAACTGTGTATTTCCCTCCATCCCATTTTCTTCTATTTCTTCTTCTCTTTTTAACCCATACTTCCTAAAAATTATATTTTGCTTCTAACCCTTCCTCCTCTAAACTGGCCCCTTTTTCATCCTCTCCCCTGCCATTTCTCTCATTCTCTACCTCTCCTATTGCCCTGTTTGTAAGTTATATTTCTTTGTATGATGGAGTCTGTGTATTTATTCTTTCCTCTTTGAGCTAGTTCTAATGAGAGTAAGGTTCAAAAACTGTTGGCCACCCCCCTCATTTTCCCCTACATTGCAAAACTCTTCCTTTTGTGCCTGTTGGATGTGAGAAAAATTTCCCCATTCTATGTCTTTTCTTCTCCCCCCTCCCCCGACCAAGTGCATTTCTCTTTGTCATACCTTCATTTTGGGGGACGGTCATTTTAACATAATTGACTCATACCCATGCCCTATGTTTATGTATATTCTACTTAATAATGACATTTTTTAGGAGTTGCATTATCGGCTTTTTGTATAGAAATGTAAACAGTTTAGCCTTATTTAGTCTCTTTTGATTACTCTTTTGTGGTTGCCCCTTTATATTCCCTTGACTCTTCTATTTGAATGTCAAATTTTATATTCAGCTCTGCTCTTTTCATCAGAAATTCTTAAAAAGTCCCCCATTTCATCAGGTCTCCATGTATCAGCAATGCAGTATTCACAATGCCTACAGTAACTATAAATATGCTGATATAGTTATTAATCACAAAATGGAAAAGGCTCTCTACATAAGAAATATAGATAGTGCATTCATTTAAATACCAGAAAACTGAGTCCCAAAACCAGAAAGTCAAAGCCAACCCAGCAGTGATGAAGTTGGCACATGTGGTCAAAGTAGTAAGCACCCACATCCTCAAGCCTTCAAACAGGACAGGCTACCTCAGGCAAAGATCC
>JAQQSV010002825.1:0-21201 GCA_028646515.1 Pseudochirops corinnae | reverse complement strand
TATAAACATTTATACTACTATGTAGAATGTAATATGGTTGAGGATAAATCCAGGAGAAAAAAAAAAACTACCCTAGAAAAATTATAAGAGAAAGAGATCACTTAAAAGAAGTTTCTTTCTAGAGATGGAATTTATTCCACTTATACAAGGTTTGTTCAGGGAATTTGAAGATCATCTTCCTGAAGTAAAAGAGATAAGAGAACTTGGCACTTTGTGATGGGAACTTAGTGGTTTTTTAAAGGTCAAACTTTAAAAAAAACAAACATTTGTTTCTTTAACTATGTTTGTATTTAAAGAACAAAATTTATTTATTTATTTATTTGTTTGTTTGTTTGTTTTAATTTTTATTTTTTTGGGGGAACAAAATGTATTGATGTTTTTTTTTCCAAAATTTTATTCATATCTTTGTTACATCAGTTAAATTTCCAAATATATCCATTCTCTCCACCTGCCCTAGCATAGCACTTTTTTTTTTGTTTTTTTGTTTGTTTGTTTTTCTGGAGGGGAGAGGGCAGGGCAATTGGGATTAAGTTACTTGCCCAAGGTCACCAGGCTAGTAAATGTTAAGTGTCTGAGGTCACATTTGAACTCAGGTGCTCCTGACTCCAGGGCAGTACCCTATTCACTGTGCCACCTAGCTGCCCCTAGAATAGCACTTCTTAAACTCTTTAAGAAGTCCTGAAGGGGTCATGAGTGGAAAAAATTTAAGAAGCCCTGCCTACACAACCATTTCATAAAGCAGATAATAAAACGTTAAGGGAGAAAAATCACAATTTAGCAAAATTAGCCAAAATTTAAAATAATTCTCATAGGAGGCATGCATTTCCCTTAGTGGAATAAACAAGGTTACTCATAATATCATAATATTACTTGACACCATGAGTTCAACTCCTGAAATACAGAAAAATATGGAGGTAATTTCATTCTTTTCTTTTATCTCTAAAATCCTGTTCATTATATGAGCCCTCTGCTAACTGCCACCTCCTCAATTAAGTCTTCCTTGATGCTCACAGTCAAAAGTGTTGTCTCTTCTTCCAACTATCACATCCCATTATTTGTGCTTTCCTTGTATATCCTTCACACTCTACCTTATATCAGATTTATTTGTCTATATGCTTTATCTCCTACCAGATTGAAAATTCTTCAAGGGAACACTCACACACACACACACACACACACACACACACACACACACACACACACTGGTTTTTTTTCTTTCATAATCCCAAATACTTTTGTTACTAAGCAAAAAGAGAAATATGGGAATCAATGTCACAGTCCTAATTTGCATTTTTCCTCCTTTGGATTGATCTAAATAATAAATTTCCTTGATGAAATGGTGATTAGAGATAGTGATCCGCTGGTGTGATAAGTAGTCCTTTTCCTGGAAAGAAGTGAGGAAATCCTTCATGATATCTCTGCTTACCTCTCTTGGATAGAAGAATGTGGAAGGCCTTAGAACATTTATTCAATCCTAATCCTATTAAAGAACATCTTTAAATTGATTCTTCCTGGTTGATGTGTCTTCTTTTGATTCTCTCCATGTTTTCTATATTTTCAGTCACGTACACAAGAGATATTAGTTTAGCAGAATTGTTTATCTCTTTTCCATAGTCATGCCATCACCAAGACCTTAGCTGCTCACCATCTGCCCTGCATTTTCTTTTCTAAGGTGGCATCTGGATTTCTGACTATTTTTAAGTTTCTATGCCAGACCACCCAGGGTTTTTTTAAAGTCAACATTCAGACTACTAATTTCCTTGCATTTGTTTAGTCATTAAAACATACTCTTCAACTGGTTCCTGATTTATTTTCTTAAAGACTGTGAAAAATCATGATTTTTCCTATTTGTTATAATTCTTCTATGCAACATGACTAATATGAAAACATATTTAATTAGAATGTACGTATAGAGCCCATATCAGATTGCAAACCATTTTAGGGAGGGAAAAGGGAAAAAGGGGGACAAAATTTAAAAGTTATGGAAGTGAATGTTGAAAACTAAAAATAAATAATTTAATAAATTGGGGTAAGGGGAGCTATGGAAAAATACTGCCTAAATCAACAAAGGAGGGATGTCTGTATTTAATGTCCTACTTATTAATGATATAATTATATTTAATTAAATAAGAATTTATTAAACATATACAGTGTTATGATTGAGTGAGGTATTGGTTATATAAATATGAAAGTAAAACAGTACTTGCCCTGAAGGAACTTATATTTTACTGCAGCCAAATATAAACAGTTAAGTAAATTGAAATTTGTTTTGGAAAGGTAATGATGTAATTGAAGGAGGTGGTGGTTACACACTGTCTCCTTTGATCTCTCTCATCATAAACAGTGGACTTTTGAATATTTTATAAAAAATATTTGTTATGTATAACATTCATTAAAATGAGTTCTGAATTCTCTCCCTCTCACACCTCCCTCACCTATTATGAAGATAAGAAATTTGATATCAGTTACATGTGTGAAATTATGCAAAACACATGTCCATGATAGTCTTGTTGCAAATGACAACACAAGAATAATAAAGAAAAAAAATGTGTCAATCTGCATTCAGACCCCACCTATTCTTTCTCTGAATGAAGACAGCATTTTTCATCATAAGTTCTTCAGAACTGTCTTGGATCATTATATTGCAGAAAATAGTTGAGTCATTCACAGTTGATCATTATACAATATTGCTATTACTATGTAATATGTTCTCCTGGTTGCACTCACTTCACTTTTCATCAGTTCAAATAAGACTTCCCAGGTTGATTTTTTCCCCTCTGAAACCATCCTGTTCATCATTTATTTTATTTTCTGTACAGAACAATACCATTCCATCACAGTAACATACCACAACTTATTAACCAGTTGATGGGTGTCCTCTCAATTTTCAATTCTTTGCTGTCAGTAAAGGAGCTCTTACACATATTTCATGCAGGTATGCCTTTTTCTTTTGATTCCTTTGCGATATAGACCTAGTAGTGGAACTGCTATGTCAAAAGGTATGCACAATATTATAGCAATTTGGGCATCATTCCAAATGTCTCTCCAGAATGATTGGATCAGTTCACAACTCCAGAAACACTGAATTAGTGTCTCATTTCCGCCCCCCCCTCAACATCCCTTCTAACATTTATCATTCTCCTTTTATGTCAATTAGCTATTCTGGTCAGTGTGAGGTGATACCAGAGAATTTTTAATTTGTATTTCTCTAATCAACAGTGATCAAGAGCATTTTTCATATGATAATCAATATCTTGGATTTCTTCTTCTGAAAACTCTTTATTTCTTTTTTTGACCATTTATGAATTGGGAAATGAGGTATTCTTATAAATTTGATTCTCTTTTCTATATACTTGAGAAATGAAGCCTTTATCAGAGATATGTCCGGTAAAGTCCCCCCCCCCCCCAATTTCTTCCTTCTTATCGTACCTGCATAGATTTTGTTTCTGTAACAACTTTTAAAATATATGATCAATGTTATACACTTAACATATTGTGATCCTCACTATTTGTTATGTGATCACAAATTCTTTCCTTATCCATAGATCTGATAGATAATTATTGAATTCATGTTTTGATTTTCCAAGTTCCCATAGTAGCTTTCTATGGTCAAGGCACTTTTCTGTGTCTTACTCTTTTTTCAGCCTACTTCTTAACTTTTAAAGTTGAGTTCTGCCCTTGGGACATAGGAGGGAACTATTTAAACTATTCTTTTGCTGGGGTCTAAGAACATGGCCACTGGTTTTCAACATGGGGGTCTCTGGTGCTTTTAGCTTGCCTGTTGCCCTGAGGGAGGCCCAGCATAGGCACACATGTTGTGGCAATTTTCCTCCTTCTCTATGGCTGGAGACCTCACTGCTGGCTGGCTAAGCCATAACCAAGGAGCCTCAGTCATAAATCTGGGCTGGGGTTAAGAATGTCCTCCTAGATTTACTGGACACCCTTTGTGCTGGGCTGCACTCCCCTTTAACCCAAGTGAGACAGATTTTTCCTGAAGTTCTTTTAGTAGGTTATTTAACTGGAAAATTGTTTCTCTCCATTCTTTTATGGTTTCTATCACTCCAGAATATGTTTAGAGGCTTAATTTAACATTGCTTTCTGAGAGGAACTGGGGAGAGTTCAGGGAAATTCCAGGGTTCCCTCTTCCATCTTTCAATTCTCCTTTTTAGGGAAGGATTATCTTCAATGGATTTTTGTCCCTCTTTTAACATTTGGCCACCTCTGTTTGTTAAATGTTATTTTTTTCAGTGGTTTTGTGTGCTTGTATGAGTGTGAGTGTGTCCATTACCAAGCTGTTGATTCTTTCTTGCATCACTTTCATTTATTTTCTCTAATTTTCCTCTTTGACTGTTATTTGGTTTTTAAGGTACTTTTTCAGCTCCTTCAGGGCCTAAGACCAATTCACATTTTTTTTCCTTTGAGACTTTGCATATCTTCTTCTATCTGTATTTTGATCTTCCCTGTTAGCATAGAAACTTTTTTTTTTAATTTTCAGTTTCTTATTTGATGTTTGCTCATTTTTTTCAGGCTTTTCCTTGACTTTTAACTTATTGTTAGAGTGGATGCTGCTTCCAGGTGCAGGGGACATTATACCAAGCCTCAGGTTATCATGCTGTTGTATTCAGAGATTTTTTTCTGGAGTGGAGGGGGTTCTGCAAGTTCTTCCAAATTGGTATAACTTAAGAAGAAGTGCTTTCCTTGTCTGTTCTCTGGTCTCTGAGTGATTACAATCACTCTTTCACACCATGGAAATGTAACAGGGCACTCTGCTCCTACTAGTCTTTCAATTTGCCTTTGAACTGGTCCCAAGTTGTATATGTGGGAAATTTAATAAAAGTCCTGAACCCAGTGGCAAGAAAGCACCCCCTGTAATTTCTTTCTAACCAGTTGCCTTACCATCTTTGACCCTAGAGCTCTGGAAGGCACTGCTGCCAATTCAGTTGCTCTGAAGGTTGCAGTTGCTTTGTACTGAGTATAACTTGCTACTGGCTCCCTGATTCAGAGACCTGGGAAACTGCTGTTGGTTTGCCAGAGTTACCTGCAATAAACTATGCTCTACTTTCATGCCAGAAAGACAGACCTTATTTACTCACTTACTAAATGTTATCAGGAAAGAAAATTGTTTCACTCCATCTTTTTTGATAGTTCTGTCACTCCAGAATTTGTTTGGAGGCATAATTTTAATGCCATGTATTTATGAGAGCTCAGTTAATTGCATACCTTGACTCTACTCTCCCCTCAGACAGATCTCTAAGACTATAAAGTGCACAATAGTTACTGATCTGCATGGGTAAGAGTTTCCTTTCCTGGAGTTCCTGTTTCAAGAAAAATCATGGATCTCAACTACAAAAATAAGAGAGAAAAAGTTTCTCTATAGAGAGCTCTAAGATTTACAAAGCACTTTGTTCACAATAATCCTATGGATCAAAGAGTCCATATATTCAAAATTTATAGATAAGAAAGCAGGTGTTCATAGAAGTTGAATTATTTGTTTAAGGTTATGCGTGTACTATCTGAAGTGGGATTTTAACCCAGATCTCACCTAACACTAACACCAGAACTTTTTTTCACTATACAATGTCATTTCACAGAAAATATCAGCACCCTAGTAATCTAATTGGCTTTAGCTCTATCATATAGTATAACTTCATAGTATAGATGAAGATAGATTTTGATGAAAGAATAACTAAAATTTTCAATTTTATTTCCTTTGACAAGTACAAACAATATTATGTATTGTGCTTGGGACAAAAGGTATGTGTTGAAATACATACAGTAACAGTCTCTATAAAGTGAGAAATTAAAGTTTGGTTCAAGCTCCTCTATGTATGAATTGTTTATTACATCTGAGAAATCTGGTTCCCCAGTGTCAACCACCCCTGCAGGTTGTCTCCACAAGTTTCAATGACTCTTATTTTTATTTGCCAAGTTCCCCACAGCTGTGACAGCATCAAGATTGATGGTGCCAAGGGACTTTAAAAAATAACTTATTTGCAAAAAGAAGCAGAAAAATGATGACTTCTCTGCAGTATTTTTCATAGAAGCTATGTTCAAAATAGTCCGAAGAATATATAAAAAAAATCTTAATAAATATTTTTAGAATTTTAGAATAAATATATTTAGATTTATCCCATCTCCAAGTTCTCCAAAGAACTCACACATCATTTCCTTGACACTTGTCATATAATTCTCAAGAAAAATATTCTCCTTTGATACTACTGAGTTTAGGATTTTGTAACATCATAATTACCATTATCTTAAGAAAAATGTGTGTGTGTGTGTGTGTGTGTTGCTTTTCTGCTGGTCAATATCTTTCTATCAAGTTTCAGTTCTCTCTTCCCCTCCCCAAAGTCATAAATTCCAGATTGTTCAAATAAATTTGACCTTGGTTTGATTTTTAATAAAATATCAAGATTACTATTTAATACAATCCATTTCACAGTGATGAGTTCTTTTTGGAGATTAAATTTTAACTCTTCCAATCTTTTTTATTGCCCTACAATTTGCACCTACTTAAGGAGGGCATAGAATCCTCAAAATTACTTAGTATCATTTAAGAAACAGAGTGGTGGTCCAGTGGAATAGGTTAGTGTAATGGCAAGCAAACAAATACTTAATGCCTTGTTTAGGTTGAGCCTTGCCCATGATTGTATCAAGTCTTTGTTAAGAAAAAGAACTTGTGAAACCCACAGTGGGAGGGACTTGCCAAAGACAGGAACAGGAAAGACATAAGAGGTGGGCAGAACAGAGAGGAGCTAATGACCATATAGAAGCAGAAGCACAAGCTGGGAGAGAGCATAACTGAGAAGGGAACAAGTGTGGTGACTGTTGGTGTCTGTTCTGTTTGGGTTGATTTGTGTTTGTAATACTTTGTACAGAAGCCCTAGGACATTACTGGAAGCCCTGAAAGATGATTTTTTATTGTCTGTTTAGAAAAGTCCTGGAGGAGGGTTTCAGAGGTCTTGGGAATATACTTATGATTTGTGTTGAGTTCTCAGACCCTGTTTGTGGGTTTGTGTTGATTTCACAGGCAGACAGTGAATTGATGATGGTGCTGGCAATGTGCATGAATGTAGTTTTGGCTCTGTTAAGCATCATCTTCCCAGAAACAGAAATGGCAAAGGACTTGAGGTAGACCGGACACTGGGAACTTTTATATGGAATGGGAACTGGACAGGAACTACATGAGAAGCTGGTCAAGGAGCTGATAGCTGCCTACATGTGAATCCAGGTGACAGTTGGGAAGATTCATGCAGGAACTGCACCCACAGAAGAGGAACCATGAATTCTGAGAGCCAGTCTTGAGTCAAGATGGAAAGATCTCTCCTTGGATACTTAGAGCTGATTGAGAAGATTATGTTTTACTGTGGCCTAAGGGTGGGAGAACTTTGTACTTTGTTCTTTTTACACCGTTGAGGATGAATAAGTTATCTACAGTCAAGAAGGAAGAAGACTTTTTTGACTGAAGAGATTAACACAATGTGACCTATGGGGTGGGAGACCTTTGTACTTGTGTCCCTTAAGGAGGATTGCTCTTTAAGAATGATTGAGTTAACGACTTACTGAATAACATCTCTTGTTGAAAATGATGTGGTATAATGGGAATGGAATTTAAAGATCCTCCTGCATTGGCTTGGTTCTTGGGTTGAGTGTTGAAACCCAGAGCTTGTGAATCCCACTTGTGGGATGGACTTGTTGACATGAAGAGAGAGGGCTGAACTGGGAGCAGCTGGTGCTGTGGATTTAGAGAGAGGCCCAATGAGAGAGAAGTGGAAGAACTTTTGGGGAGCATCATTGTGGAGGCAGAGAGAGAGGAGAATTCCTGGGGGCCAGAGTTTCTGAGAGAGAGAGAGAAAAGGAGAGAGAGAGAGAGAGAGAGAGAGAGAGAGAGAGAGAGAGAGAGAGAGAGAGACTGTCAGCCAAGGCCACCCAGACTGCTGAGGGCCAGTTGGAGCTCCTCAGGAATTTTGAGAGCTGCCTCCTGGAGCTACAAAGAACTGAGGAGGCATGACTCTGATGCCAGTATTTTGTCTGTCTATTTTGATGTTGTTTTGCCAGATTTATCTGCTAGTACAGGGCAATGCTGTTGTTGCAGAGGTCCTGGAACATTGCTTTTGGATCAGAAGCCCTGAAGAAGAATTTTCTTGATGTATGTTTACAGAAATCCTGGAAGAGTGTCTTGCTGATGGTTTAGGGGTCCTGAGATTGTTCTGCAGGCAGAGAGTAAATTGATGAGGACACTGGCAATGCATATTGTGGCTTTATTAAGCTTTGTCTCCCCAGGAACAGAGATTGCTGAGAATTTACCTTGGGTCAAGATGAAGAAAAGACCTCTCCTTGGGTATTGAATACTGCAATGATATCTTATGATTATAATTCAGTTGTGATCCAGGGGTGAGGCACTTTGATTTTTATGCTCTGTGACTGATCAGATGAATGTACTTTGTTTATGATTGGAAACTAATCTCCATTTGCAAAGAGACTTTGTGATTGACTAAATTAATGTACTTGCCAGAGGTGGGGTACTTTGAATTTATACTTTGTGATTGAATTGAGATACTTTGTGATTGAACTGTGAACTAACTACAAAATGAATGTACTTTGTTTATGATTGGAAACTAATCTACAGTTGATTAGAGAGAATACTTTGTGACTGAATAAATGAATGTACTGTCCAGGGATGGAATAGTACTTGCACCTTAATACATTGTGATTGAATGGAGGATTAACTAAATTATTGAATTACACATGGTGAATGCTGCATTTTGATTTTCTCTTTTCTGTGAATGGTTTGCGTTAATTCATCATTGAATAAATGGAGAGTTACAATGCTGTTATTCTGACACTTGGAAGTAGCCTTTGCTTGGCATTCCATGTGTCCACTTTAGTGATAAGTTGTTATGTTATATCATTGTGAATGCTGTACTTTGGTTTCTGTGAATATTTTGCTTTAGTTAACTGATGATTAGAGAGTTCACTATACTAGGTGATAAGAACCTTAAAGCTATCCACAGCAATAGTCTTCTGGAGAGCTGCTTTTGCTTAGTTATACAAGTAGGTACACAAGACACAGTAGTCAATGGCTATAATAATCTACTGTTAGATAAACCCAAAGACTCCACTTTCCATAATAAGAACTATTTAACAAAAATTGCTAGAAACACTAGAAAATAATATGGTCAAAACTACACATAGGCCAACACTTTACACTGTATACCAAAATAAGCTCAAAATAGATACACAATTTAGATATAAAGGTTGATTATATAAACAAATTAAGAGATCAAGGAATATTTTACCTGCCAGATATATGGAGAATGAAAAAATAATATGACCAAATAAGAGATAAAGAACATTATGAAATGCAAATGGATTGTTTTAATTATACTAAATTGAAAAGTTTTTAAACGAAGATAATGCAATCAAGATTGGAAGGCAATCGAGTATCTGGGAAGCAGTTTTTACAATTAGTGTCTCTGATAAAGGCCTACTTTTTAAAACATATAGAGAACTGAGTTAAATTTATAAGAATACAAGTCATTTCCCAATTGATAAATGGTTAAAGGACATGAACAGGCAGTTTTCAGATGAAGAAATTAAAGTTATCTATAGTAATATGAAAAAAAAAATCCTTAAATCATTATTGATTAGAGAAATACAAATCAAAACAGCTCTGAGGTACTACAACATACTTATCAGAATGGCTAATATGACAAAACAGAAAAATGATAAATATTGATAAAGATGTGAAAAATTGGAACACTGATGCTTTGTTGGTGTAGGTGGGAACCAATCCAACCATACTGGAGAGGAATTTTTAATTATGCCCAAAGGGCTATCAAAATGTGCATATCCTTTTGTATAGCAATACCACTACTAGATCTGTATCGCAAAGAGATTATAAAAAGAGAAAAGTACCCACATGCACAAAGATATTTATAGCAGTTCTTTTTTTGTTGTGACCAAGAAGTGGAAATTGAAGGGACGTCAATCAATTGGGAAAAGACTAGAGAAGTTGTGATATATGAATGTAGTAGAACACTATTATTCCTTGTGAAATGATGAGTAATCTGAATTCAGAAAAAACTGGAAAGACTTGAATGAACTGATGCTGAGTAAAAGAAGCAGAAACAGTAGAACATTGTACGTAGTAACAGCAACATTGTGCCTTGACCAACTTTGATGAACTAGATTCATCTGAGCAATCTAAGTCAATCCCAAAAGATTCAAGATAAAAAATGCTGTCCACATGAAGAAAAAGAACTGTGAATCCTGAATGCAAATTGAAATGTACTATTTTCTTTTTTTCCCTTTCTCATGGTTTTTCCATTTTGTTCTGATTTTTCTTTCACAACCCAGCTAATGTAGAAATGTTTAATAATGATTGTACATGTATTGCCTATATCAGATTTCATGATGTCCTGGAACAGTGGTAGAGAAGGGGGGCACAATTTAGACCTCAACATCTTATAAAAATGAATGTTAAAAATTAAAAATAAATAAATTTAAATAAATATTTTTAAAGAGGACTCAGAAGCCCAACCAAGTATTACTTTCCAAGCAATTGCCCTGCTTTGGTTTGATTCCATCATCATTAACCTAGTCCTTGGCCCAATTACTACTCAGAAAAATGCCCATCATCAGGAAACTTATCCCAGAATGACTTCATAGCTTTGGTATTCACACCTTATCAATACCTCCCGGTTTTCTTTGGCCTACTGGTTAGAGGACTGGAGGGCAAAGTAAAAATTCCTTCAAATTCCCAATTTAAAGAGGTCTTAGAAGCTCAGACAACTCTTCATTTCTTATCAACTCTGTTGTTTGGATTCTACTCTATAATCTTCGTATAATAGTTGGATAACTACATTTTGATTTAATTAATTTCCTTTGTAATCCTATGCATTTTCTTCCATGCATTTGAGAACATTATTATAATGAAGGGTCCATAGGCTTCATCAGATAACTAATGAGGTTTATGGCATGAAAAATTCAAAACCTTGTATAAGATACAGAAAAGTTGTATTTGGAAATAACTGAACCACCCTCCAGTCAAGTTTCGCCTCTTTGTGGGCTGTTTGAGAAGGCTGTCACATGATATGCTAAACAATTAACCAATTAGTCAACTAAGAGCTGATACAGGTTGTGTGTGTGTGTGTGTGTGTGTGTGTATGTATGTATGTATGTATTCTGGCCACTAGCTGGTTTCTTCACTGTCATAATCCTTTTCCTGCTCTTACCACTCATGTTGAGCTTGCTTTCTCCTCAACATGCATGTAGTCTAAGTTAGTTCCCAAATTCAATGATGTCTAGTCTATATAATCTGAAACATGCTTTAAAATTGCCAAAGACACTTAATCTTTTTTCACTCAGCCCAAGAACCCTCAGTTCCTATGCCATTCCCCCCACCAATTGAAAAGTCACTGTTAAGTTTGTCTGTGACATATTATAACAACCTAGTAGCATAAAAAGGAAAATAGAAATTTTAAAAGGCTAAAATAACATTGTAGATAGGATAGAATTTTCCTTTTCCTCCTCATCCCTTCTTTATAAGTGCTGACTTTTTAATAGTCTAAAGATTTTTAGATTTTCTCTCCTTGAACTTTTTTGCAGGTAAATTGTTTTTAATAGCATATACATTATATTTTCTTCTTTTGTATGCATGTATATGTATCTATACATGTAACTATATATGTGTGTATATTTTTATGTACACATGTGTGTATATATGTAGCTGTTGTTGAATTTTTCGAGTCATGTCCTACTCTTTGTGACCCCATTTGGGATTTTCATGACAAAGATATTGGAGTGGTTCGTGATTTCCTTTTGCAGCTCATTTTTCAGATGAGAAATAGAGGCAAACAGGGTTAAGTGACTTCACCAGGTTCAAACAACTAGTAAGTCTTAGAGGCCATATTTGAACTCAGAAAAATTACTCTTTCTTACTCTAAGCCTGATACTCTCCCCACAGTGCACCACCTAACTGTATATTTGTATCTATATCTATTTATAAACACATATATACATGCACACATATATGTACATATATATGGACATACACAAAGAAATATTTATAAATATATATATATATATATATACTTAATATGATTCAAAGGGAAAATGCTTACTATAATATATTATATTATATTTATATATATTATATTATATTACATTCATAGTTATGTCATTGAGTCATCATTTTCCTTTTGTATCTAATCGACAAGAAAGTTCAGTTTAATTCTTGGGGGGAAAAGATTATCATCAAATATCCCAATGTTTAAATGCTCCATGCCACTCTTTATCTCTCTAGTAGATTTAAAAGTATCTTAGTTTTCACTTCATGCAGGTACTCTTTAGTCTTTGTGATAAAGGCATTTTTTTCTCTCTCAGGTTATATTTGAGATTGTGGATTTATTTTTTTTATATTTATTTATCTTTAGTTTTCAACATTCACTTCCATACGATTTTGAGTTCAAAATTTTCTCTTCCTCCTTCCTCTCCCCACTCACCAAAAAGGTATACAATGGTTTAAGGGGTAACAAGGGTTTAAGGTTTAACACTTGATCTTTCTTTCAGAAAGAAATCTAGCCAGTCAACCCAAAGGAAAAAAGGCAGCTTTTGGTCATCAAGATGTACTGTCCCTTGGGCAGGGCACCCCCATGTAAGGATGGAAAGGAGAAGAGAGGAAAGGAAAGGAAAGGAGAGAAGAAGAAAGGAGAGAAGAGGAAAGGAAAAAAGAGGAGAGGAGAGGAGAAGCTACTTACATGTTGTGTGTGTGTCTCACTCTTTTTTAAAATAACTGTTGTTTATTTTTAGTTTACATCATTCATTTCCACAAGATATTGAGTTACAAATTTTCTTTCCGCCTTTCCCCTACCCACCACTCCAAAATGGTGATCCCACTGTATGCCCTCTCTCCCAACATGCTCTCTCCTATATCCTCCCCCATCACCCCTCTGACTTTCTATTAGGGCAAGATGGATCTCCCTACTCCAGTACCTATATATCTTATTTCCCAGTTGCATGTACATAATAATAATAATAACAATTATATATATATATACACACATATATATGCACATATATATTTGATTTTAAAACTTTAAATTCTAGATTCTTTCCCTTCCTCCCTTGCCCCCCAACCCCACTGAGAATAAAAGCAATTCAATACAGGCCAGATATGTGTAGTTAGGCAAAACATCTCCATAATATACATATTGTGAAAGACTGACCATATTTCCCTCCATCCTATCCCGCCCCCCACTTGTTCTATTCTCTACCTTGTCCTGTCCCTTTACATAAGTGTGTGCTTCTAATAACCCACCCCTCCTACCCTTCCCTACCCTCCATCATCCCCCTTCTCATTCCCTCCCCCCCTACTCTCCTGTAGGGCAAGATACCCAGTTTAGAGTGTATGTCATTCCCTTCTTAAGCCAAATTCAATGAGAGTAAGGTTGACACACTCCCTTTTGCCTTTCTGTTCCTCCCCTCCATTGTAACAGTTATCCCTTGCCTCTTCTCTATGAGATGATTAACCCCATTCTTTCTCTTCCTTTCTCTCCTCTCATTATAATCCTCTCCCACCTCTGAATTTCATCTTTTAAATGTCATCTCTTCCTATTCAATTGATTCTATGCCCTCTGTCTATGCATACCTGTACACATATATACACACACTCACATATGTATTCATATGGATATATACCCTCCTATATAGACCTATATGTATATCTGCAAATATATATATATATATATACATGTATACACACATTTATATTCCCTTCAACTATCCTAATACTGAGAAAAGTTTCCTAAGTTACAATTATCATTTTTCCATGTAGGCATGCAAATAGTTCAACTGTAATTAGTTCCTTATGATTTCTTCTCCCTGTTTACCTTCTCATGCTTCTTGTATTTGAATGTAAAACATTCTGTTCAGTTCGGATTTTTTCCTCAAGGATGCTTGAAAGTCCTCCACCTCATTGAATGACCATGTTTTCCCCTGAAATATTATACTCAATTTTGCTGGGTATGTGATTCCTGGTTTTAATCCTAGCTCCTTTGATGTCTGATATATCATATTACAGACCCTTCGATCCCTTAATGCACAAGCTGCTAGATCCTGGGTTATCCTTATTGTGTTTCCACAACATTCAAACTGTATCTTCTTGGCAGATTGTAACATTTTCTCCTGGATCCAGGAACACCAGAACCTGGCTAAAACAGTCCTAAGAGTTTTCTTTTTGGGATCTTTTTCAAGAGGTAATCAGTGAATTCTTTCAATTTCTATTTTGCCCCCCAGTTCTAAGATATCCGGGAAATTTTCCTTGGGAATTTCTCGAAACATGATGTATTTTTAGTTTCTTTTTTTGATCATGGCTTTCAGGTAGTTCAGTAATTTTTAAATTGTTTCTCCTGCATCTATTTTCCAGGTCAATGGTTTTTTAAAGGAGATATTTCACATTGCCTTCTATTTTTTCATTTCTTTGGATCTGTTTAATAGTATCTTGATTTCTCATAAAGTCATTAGCTTCCATTTGCTACAATCTAATTTTGAAGGAATTATTCTCAGTGAGCTTTTGAGATTCTTTTTCATCTGGCAAATTTGACTTTTTAAGGCCTTCTCTTCACTGGCTTTTTGGGCCTGTTTTGCCATTTGAGTTAGTCTATTTTTAACATGTTACTTTCTTCTGACAGGTTGTTGACTCTCTTTTCATGATTTTCTTGCATCATTCTCAATTCTCTTCCCAATTTTTCTTCCACTTCTCTTGTTTGGTTTTCAAAATCCTTCTTATGCTCCTCTATGTCTGTAACAAGTTCATATTTTTCTTGTAAGCTTTTGGTGCAGGAGTTCTGACTGTATTGTCTTACTCCTGTTCCAGGCTTTGATCCTTTGTGTCCCCCAAAAAGGAATCTAAAGTTGGATTGCTGAGCTTGCTTTGCGTCCTTTGCCTGCTCATGTTGCCATTCTGTTAATTGACTTTTTAGCTCTGTGATGCAGTGGAACTCTGCTTCCAGAGGTGAAGGTTTTGTCCAAAATCTCTGGGGTTTTCGCAGCTGTTGAAGCTATTAAGAGGTTGCTGTCTCTACAGACACAACCAGCTTTGGGTTACTGGTCACGCACCTCAGGACTACCACCCAAGACCATGATACTGATCCAGGCAGGTTAAGGCATGAGCATTTAGCTTCTTAATGGTTGCTTGGCCCCCTGGAAACTGAAGGATAGAAGCTCTGAAGCAGGCACATGTAGGGGGTTGTATGGCTGCTACTTCTGCTGCTTCTGGTTCTTGGGCCAGGGGCTGGAGCCACTCCTCCATCCAACACAAATTCAGCCAAGTTCCACAGACCTTTCACTGTGTCTTTGGCATTTATGAATTGATAATTCTGGAAACCACCACAGCTGCTGGTGATCCATTCTCTTACATGCTCCAGCCAAGGCTTGTCCTGGCAACCCGGGGGCTAAAACTGCAGGTTCATGCAGGGCTAGTCTAGGCAAAGAAGGGAGCTGAGATGAAGCCTTCCTGTCTACCTCCTGGATTGCCTTCAGTTGGAGATTTGTTTCTCTGTTACCTTGTGGGTTCTGGACCTCTAAAATTTATTTAGAGTCATATTTTGTAGGTATTTGAGGTGGTTATGAGGGGAACTCATGGAGTTTTCGTGCTTCTATGCCATCTGTCCTTCACTCTTGAAGAGGATCAGGATATCAGGGAAATGATGACATGGCTTGCGGTTGACTTGAATTTGAATGAGGGAGGGCTGTGCAAGGTCAGCAGCCTCACTTTGTCCTCCAGAGTCATCCAGTTCCAGTGGCCCAATTTTCACCAGGATGACAGGAGATGTCTCACGATGCAGAGGGAGACCTTGACCCTTGTAAGCCAAAGTCTTAAACTCAATTCACTCCAGAGCTCATAGATTGGAGAATAGGTCGTTACTGTCCTAGCACAGGGTGGATAGAAATACTAAACAGTAACTGTTTCTCTTTTGGCCAGGAAGCTTGAAGGTCTCCCATTCCCAGTTTGATTATTTTTCTTTTTTTGTTAAAGGGGCTACCCCTTGATTAACTTCTTAAAGAAGCCTATTCACTAAATGGGCTTTACATCAAAATGTGAAGCTGAAAAGACATTAGCTTGCAAGGTTTGGGGTTTCTGAATGCATCCTGAGACACCTCCTGTTATCCTGATGAATATCTGGCTACTGGACCCAGATAGCTATGGAAGAGAAAGTGAGGCTGGTGACCTTGCACAGTCCTTCTTCACTCAAATCCATGTCAACTGCAAGCCATGTCATCATTTCCCTGATGCCATGGACCTCTTTGAGAATGAAGGTCAAGAGCAACAACAACAACATGCAGATACCAGCATTTTCCCTGTCAGCTAGGCTCACAACCTACATGATATCATCTCCTTACTCTTCCCTCCCTGTATTCAACATGTTGCCAAGACCTTTCAATTTTACCTTGGGAACACCCATTATCTCCTTTGACACTATCACTAACCTTATACAGGCTTTCACCACATCTCACATATACCATAGCAATTGTTTGCTGATGAGTCTCCCTATGCTAAGACATTTTTCTATAAAATGGATCTTCCTGAATATTTCCCCTCCTCTCCTGAATGAATTCTAATGACTTCTTATGACCTCTACCATTATATAAAAATTCATCTGTTTGGTATTTAAAGCCCTTCATAACCAATTCTTCCACTTTGCTATTCTTGTAATACCTCAGCCCCACGTCCCACATACTCTTCAATAGAATGGCACTGACCTCCTTGCTATTCTTTTTTTTCAAGTTTTCATTGCTACAACTTATTTCTTTTTTTTACTTTTCTTTTTTTTTAGTTTACAGAATTCATTTCCATGAGATTTTGATTTATAAATTTTCTCCCCATCTTTTCCTTGCTATTCTTTAAACAAGATATTCCATCTTCCAATTCTCTTCTTTTTCTTTAACTATCCCACTTCTAATAATGTTCTCATTCCTCATTTTTGCCTCCTGACTTCCCTTACTTTTTTCTAGTTCCAGATTAAACTTCACCTTCTACATGAACCGTTTCCTGATTCCCTTACTTCTGTTGATTTTCCTCCTCATTTATCCTACATGAAGCTTGTCTATACAGAATTGTTTGCACATTGTCTCCTCCATTAGAACATGAGGTCCTTGAGCTCAGAGACTGGTTTTTACCTTTCTTTCTTTTTATCCCCAACACAGAATAAGTTGCCTGGCACATAGAAGGTGCTTAAACAAATATTTGTTGAGTAACTGACTATCTTGCTCACATCAACACAAATGTTAAAATGCTTCATAATTGGTCTTGTCTGCATTTCTGCACTCAGCTATTCTCAACTTCTAGCTGTAGTCTACTCTTTGTTTCTTAAAGCCACAAATGTTCAACAAAGAGATTATAATTCATATGTTTCATTAACTTGCTTATAGTTGCAAGGAAGAATGAATGACCCTTATGTCCTTTGCTTCAAATGGATGAAAAAAAAAAGTTTAGTCCAAAGCTGCTTTCCTTTTCTTTCTTCTCCACATGGTAGCCTATATAAAAGTTGGAGAGGGAGAAGAGCTGCTCTAAGGACATAGGATCACAATAAATCTGGGATATGTATATCTACACACATTTTTCAGCTAAGCAAATCTACATGACCCCTGTCACTCTCTCATCTTCCACGTCTTTAAATTCTTAGGCCATGAATATTGATATTTATTGGTTATGGAAATTGAAGACAAATATTTGACATGGTATTTTAGTGAATTTCAAACTTCCAGAAATCCCTCTCCATTCCATGTAAAGCTTTTTTTCTTCATTTGTCAACAACAAAACAAAGGAAGGAATAAAAGTTTAAAGACATAAGTAAATATACAAACAAAGTCAATGCAACCAAGATTATAAGGGAAGCAGAAAACTGGGAAAGGATTTTTAAAACTCTGTCTCTGATGAAAGTCACATTTCTAAAATATATAGAGAACTGAGTCAAATTTACAAGAATACAAGTCATTCTCCAATTGATAAATGGTCAAAGGATATGAACAGGCAGTTTTCAGAGGAAGAAATTAAAGCTATGTATAGTCATATGAAAAAAATGCTCTAAATCACTTTTGATTAGAGAGATGCAAATCAAAATAAAAAATTCTGAGGTGCTACATCACATCTATCAGATTGACCAACATGATAAAAGAGGAAAATTATAAAAGTTGGAGAAGATGTGGGAAAGTTGGCACATTATTTCATTGTTTGTGAAGGTGTGATCAGACCATTCTGCTCATATCCTGGAGAACAATTTTGAACTATGCCCAAAGAACTACAAAAATGTGTATACTCTTTGACCCAGCAATACCACTCCTAGGGCTGTATTTCAAAAAGATAATAAAAATGCAAAAACGACCCATATGCACAAAAATATTTATAGCAGCTATCTTTGTGGTGGCCAACAACTGGACACTGGGGAGATACCCCTCCATTTCAGAATGGCTGAACAAGTTGTGGTATATGAACTTAATGGAATATTACTGTGCTATAAGAAATGATGAACAGGTGGTCTTTAGAAAAACCTGGAAAGATTTATATCAACTTATGCTGAGTGAAGTGAGCAGAACCAGGAAAACATTGTATACAGTAACAACCACAGTCTGTGATGACTGATTTGATAGATTTAGCCTTTCTCAGTAATACAAGGACCTAAAATATTTCCAAAGGCCTCAGGATGGAAAATGCTATCCACCCAGAAAAAGAAATAGGGAGTCTGAATGCAAGGTGAAGCAGACTATTTTCTTTTTTTTTTCTTTTAAATGACTTGGTTATTTACTTTTAATTAAAGCAGACTATTTTCTTTTCTTTTTTGTTCTGTTTGTTCTTTTTTCTTTCTTATGCTTTCTCCCATTCATTATAATTCTTTTATACAACATGACTAATATAAAAATAAATTTAATAGGAATATATATGCAAAACCTATATCAGATTGCAGGCCATCCTGGAGAGAGAGATGGGAGGGAGGAGGAAAATGTAAAACTTATGGAAGTAAATGTTGAAAAACTAAAAATAAATTATTTTTTTAAAGAAAGAAGTAAATAGGCAATAAATAAATAAAGACAATAAAACTTCATGACCAACAATGATGTAACACTTCTAGTTTTGAATAGCTCTAGTAGGGATAGATTTTGATTTTCTTCATATTGCTGCTCTATTTTTATTATTATTTTTTAACTATGGGATAGTCAAAGATGTATTTAAACCATTCTAAAATCAGTAAGTTAGCAAAGAGCATGAAAAACTCACACATATGTTTCTATGTCTCTCAAATAATTGATCTTCTAATAGAATGGTTAATTAAATCAAAATATAACAGTTTTTTCCCATGAAACTTATGACATTTTTGTTCATTTATTTTGACGCAGAATTTGACTTTATCAGCATAGCAAATTTTCTCTGTAAAAATTCTCTCTAGTCATGCAGATAAGTCACTATTCTCTGAATTCTAGACTTGGATAGTTGCATGGGACAATGAGGTTAAGTGATTTTTCTATGTTCACATAGCTATTACGTATCAGAAACAGTATTAAATAAAGGGGTGGCCTTCTTTCTACTGTATCATGCTACTCCTCTGATGTATTTTATTCATGCTTAAATGGATTTACATGGTGATGACATGGACATAAAATTTTCATTGTTTGTAAAAAATAAAGAAAATTAGAAGAAATAGTTGTAATCTATAAATTTTAAAGGAATTGTTCAAATGGAGAAACAAAAGTTTCTAGATGTTGAATCGTTTTTTGTTGCAGAGATTATAGAAACCTGATTTTACCACCATACTTTTTTTAAATAACAGCAATGTCTACACTAGGATTCCCAAATTTAAAATATTTTCATAACATAACATATGGAGCAAAATTTAAGCTTTCTTTTATATTTCAAAAGATACTTCAAGATTCTACTGTTTGGTAATGGTTATTACCATAGATAAGAAGGCAAGGAACTATTTGGTTAAAGGAATTCAGGAAGATGTTATTGTAGAACAAGGAAAATTCTGCAACTCCCACATAGCCACCTGAAATACCAATAAAATGTGACTTTAAACAAATTTTAGAGCCCCAGAACTTACAAAATTACAGAAAAAACACATCTCCCACTGAAGGCAGCTCAGCAGGCAAGAAAAGAATGGCTCATCACAGCGAGATGGTAGCCAAAACCAGCCCAGCCTGAAACCGTGGCTTGGCCCTGGGGCAACATGGACAAGCCGCAGCTGGAGCCTTCAGGAGAATGGATCAGTGGCAGCTGTGGCTATTTCTAGAATTATCAAGCCATAAGAAACGAGGACTAAGTGAAAGGTTGGTGGAACTCAGCTAAATTTGGGGGAGAGGGTCCATCCAAACTGCCTCCAGGCCAATGAAGCAGCAGAAGTGGTGGTCCTGCAGCCCCTTCCACTTGGCTGCTTCAGAAGCTCTCAGGCTACAGATTGCAGGGGAGTCAAGCAATCATTCAGAAGCTAAGTGCTCTTGTCTTAAGCTGCCTGGATCCAGATGGCAGTATTGGGTGGTGGTTCTGGGATGCATTTTCAGTGAACCAAAGCTGGTGGGGACTGCAATAGCCCCCTATTCTGGAAGCTGCAAAAACTCCAGTAATTTGGGACAGAGCTATCCCCTCTTGAAGGAGAGTTACACAGAGCTAAAAAGTGAAGTAATTGACTTGCAACATAAGCAGGCAAAAGAAACAAAGTAAGAACAGCAATCCAACTTTAGATTCCTTTTTTGGGGACAAAAAGGATCAAAGCATGGAATGGGAGGAAGACAACACAGTCAGACCTTCCACACCAAAAGCTTCCAAGAAAAATATGAACTGGTTATAAGCCATAGAGCACTGAAGAAGGATTTTGAAAACCAAATAAGAGAAGTGGAGGAAATATTGGGAAGAGAAATGAGAATGATTGCAGAAAAGCATGATAAGAGAATCAACAACCTGACTGATGAAAATAACACCTTAAAAAATAAATTAACTCAAATTGTAAAAGAGGCCCTAAAAGCCATTGAGGAGAAGAATGCCTTAAAAACTCAAATTTTCCAGATGGAAAAAGACTCTCACAAGGTTTCTGAAGAGAATGATTCCTTGAGAAATAGATTGGAACAAATGGACACAAATGATTTTATCAGAAATCAAGATACTATTAAACAGATCCAAACAAAAAAAAAATAGAAGGCAAGGTGAAA
>JAQQSV010002824.1:7405-21212 GCA_028646515.1 Pseudochirops corinnae | reverse complement strand
CCCCCCCCCCCCCCCCCCCCCCCCCCCCCCCCCCCCCCCCCCCCCCCCCCCCCCCCCCCCAAGAGAACCAGGCAAGGTTCACACGAGGGCAGGAAGTTCCAATGGGATGGAATCTAGGGGCTTAGAAATATCTGTATGTTAACCAGAAAGCACACAAAAATATTATCTAAGTGTAGAAAGCTCCAGTAACGAATTTCCCCTTAAAAGTGACTTTTCAGTTGTCTCTAAAGCAAGTACACTGTTTTTTTTTTCTACACACACACACACACACACACACACACACACACACACACACACACGACTCAAAAGGAATATAGCTCTCTTCTCAGATCATTCACATAAGCAACAGCTGGTATTCGCACAGCACTTTAAGGTTTACAAAGTGCTTTTCAAATATTATCTAATTTAATTCTCACAAAAACCCTGGGAGGGTAGGTGTTATTATTATCCTCACTTTACAAAAGAGGAAATGGAGGTAAAGTGATTTGTCCACAGTCATATGCCTATTAAGTATCTAAGGCTGCATGGATGTGAACTTGGGGCTCTCTGAGTGCAGCGCCCAGGGCTCTTGGTAGTGACTGCCTTAGCCAGAAGCATAATCAGTCTTACCCAATAACGATTTAATGACTACTGTGTGCAGGTACATAATTCCTGCTCTTAGACAACTTAAAAATCTACAAGGGAGATATGATACCTAGTCTGCTAAATTTCCAACTCTTCATCTGTAAAACGAGGTAGTTACTACACTTTGTAAAGTGTCTTTCAGCTCTAAACTTGTGAGCTCTTATTTAGTCCATTCCAAATACCTGTGATATGGATCTCCCCCTATATTTGCCTGCTGAAGTACTACTCATTTAATAAGTTTATTAACTCGAATATCACCTGATCTACAAAGTGTTCCATGGATACCAGTCCCCTTATGTCTCATCAGTAATTATTTTCTTCCTTAGAATTTGCATAAAAAATTTTGTTCCATATTTTGAGAATTAATATATATAACATAAGATGTCTATCATAGTTATCTGTGTTTGTACTTGATCTCCCATCTGTATTTTAAGTTCCATGATGGTAGGGACAGTGACTACCATACCTAAACTTTATATTTATTCCCAGTGTCTAAAATAGAGTTCTGCACAGAGCAGCCATTTAATAAACATGTCAGAGAAGCAGTCTCATAATAATAATGGACCCCAAAGGCCACCTAGTTCCTTCAGCCCATCCCTGAACAAGAAAGCCATACAATATTCCTCCCAAGTGGCTAACCAGTCTCTTCTTGCAGACAGCCAATTAAAAAAACAAAAACAAACAAAAAACTAGGCCAATTAACTTCTATTTCTAAATGTTATGAAGTTTTTCTTTATTCCTTATCCCTCCCCAACCACCTGCTTCACCCCCTTGAGATCCAGCAGCACTGGGCCCCTTGCTGTCTCTCAAACAAGACACTGCATCTCTCAGTTCTGGGCATCTTCTCTGCCCGTCCCCCGTGTCTCCTCATCTCCAGCTCCTGGATGTTTTTTCAAGTTCCAGCTCAGATCCCAAACCCTTCCTGGTCCTTTTTAATTCTAACGCCTTTCCTCTGTTGATTATCTCCAATCTATCCTGTATAAAGTTTGTATGTAGCTTCTACAAAGTTGTTTGCATGTTCTCTCCTTCACTAAACAAGGAGCTCTTTGAAAGCAGAGGCTGTTCTTTGCTTTTCTTTGCATCTCCAAAGCTTAGCACAGTGCCTGGCACACACACAGCAAGCAAGCACTTCATAAATGCTTGTTGCTGATTTGTGACTATCTGCACCAGGGGATTTTCTATACCTGAAGTTCTACATACTGAAGAAACCATACACTCAAATCTCAAATAAGTAAATATATGTGACAAGACTGAACACAATTAACAATTACATTTGTGAGTCATCTTTCTCTCCCTGGTATCTATCAAAGACCAATTTTTAGAAGCCTCCCCCTGGCTTTCCTGCTCCTGTGACTCCTTATTATTTAATTACTGAATGAATGATACAGAAATACATGATAAGTTTTTTCTGTTCATTCAGTAAATCTGAAATCTCTTATTCTGAGGGCGAATTTGAATTTTTTTGGATGGCCAAAAGCCTTCCTGAGCCAAGAATGATGACCAAGCTCGCAGGTTCCAGCTAAGGAATCCTCTCTGGCATCAAAAAAAGAGTTAGACTGATGGGCATTCCTTTCTCCTCTTGCTCGTAAGCTGGCTCTGAAGACAGGTCCCCAAGATGTGAACCCACAGGAATGTTGGCAGTATGGGCAGTATGGATGAACCCTGATTCACAAATACTCAAGAAGAGAGGACTGGTATATCTGGATCAACTTTGTTCACTATCTGAGTAATAACAGAGGAGAGGCAGATGCTACTCTTTTGGTGGTCTGATTCTAAAAGTATGCCAAGTCCTTCATGGTCAATATAGTGAAAGGCCTTTGGGCAAATTACCTGACATTCCTGCAGAAAAGTTCTTCAGAGATGGTCTCTGTACCACAGTGTAGGACTCGCCCACCACAAACACCTTGTACAGGACAGCATTGTGATTGATGAAGTTCTGAATCACACAAGGGGGCTTGATGGCACTGAGGCCTTCCTGGTTGAAGATGATGGCCATCTGATGAAAAACGAAAATGAATTCAATTCTGTCCTTATTTATTTCAATGTATAATTATTAAACATCTGATATTTGTATTGCACTTGGTACAGTTTCTGGACATAGTAGGTGCTTAATAAATGTTTACTCATTGATAATAGGTATTAGATAAGTAAAAAAGATTAGATAATAAAACTAACTTAATGGGACATTTATTACACACTATATTTATAAATCTGTTGTGCCAGGCACTATGGCTACAAAGATGAAAATGACAAAGGATCTGGTCTCAAGGAGCTTAAGATTAAGGGAGTTAAGATCTGTGCACAAATAAGTATGATATAAAATATAGTATGAATGGAGTGAGTGGGATAACTAGGTGGCGTAGTGAATAGAGCACTAGTCCTGGAGTCAGGAAGGCCTAAGTTCAAATCCTGCCTCAGACACTTGACACATTTACTAGCTGTGTGACTCTGGGCAAGTCACTTAACTCCAACTACCTTGCCAAAAAAAAAAAAGAGAGAGAGTAGAAAAGAAGAAAGACAATGTTGATGGGGCAGCTAGGTGGTGCAGTGAATAAAGCATCGGCCCTGGAGTCAGGAGGACCTGAGTTCAAATCTGGCCTCATACACTTAACACAAAACTAGCCATGTGACCTTGGACCAATCACTTAACCCCAAATGCCCCCCAAAAAGCAAAAATATATATATTATAATTCACATCAAAATCTTCTTCCTTGGGGCGGCTAGATGGCACAGTGAATAAAGCACTGGCCCTGGAGTCAGGAGGACAAGGTTGCAGGAGAATTTGAGCAGGAGGAGATCACATACTGCTGGAAGAAGTGGGAAAAGGATCCAGGAAGGCTTGAATCAATCAACAAGTATTTGTTAAGCACCTGCTATGTTCTGGGCACTGGGAATGTAAAAACAAACTAAAAGAAAAAACCAGAAAGAGTCCTTGTCCTCAAGGAGCTTTCATTCTATCTAGGGAGAAAACAGGTAACTATGTACTATATAAATGTAATATAATGGCAGCTGGGAGAATTTCAGGGAAAGTCTCACGCAGAATGTGATGCTCAAGCTGAGTTCTGAAGAAAAACAGCTGGGCCCTGAATGAAATTCCAAGAAGACTAATGAATACACATGTCATTAAATACTTACTACATATGCCAGGCACTGGGCTAAATGATGGGGGCACAAGGAAGGGCACAAAAGATCCCTGCCTTCAAGGAGGGAGGGGGGGAGGAAGGCAGGATGCATTTACGGAGCACCCACTATATGCCAGGCACTGGGCTAAGGGTTCTTACAGATACCTCACAGCCATCCTGAGAGGCAGGGGCTATGATCAACTGCATTTTCAGATGAGGAAACCAAGGCAGACGAATGTTAAGTGACTTGCTCAGGACAACACAGATAGTAGTGTCTAGGGACACATCTGAACTCAAGTCTTCCTGAATTAATAATACTGGGAGCTCCAGCTGCACCACTTAGGAGGTTCTTATACAAATATACCCTAGCTCCCCAACCTAACTCTTGCCCAAAGATCTATAAAACCTGATTGTAAGTCACAGCTTTGCCTCAAACTCAACTCTAAGACTTGAATGGAGAAAGGTTTTCCTGGTCTTCAGTTAACTGCAAAGTAACAGGTCCACAATGAAGAGGAGAGTCATTGCTCTACGGGCCTCAAGCTATTTGAACTGTACTGGTTCTAAAAGTGCTTTGCTAAGCCTAGATTCCCTGACTTGAATATTCCTTCGAAAAACAAGAGTGTCAGAATTCCACAGAATAACAAAGACAATACTTTTTATTTATCGATTTTCCCCCCAGATGCTAAAAAAAAGCAAAATAAAACCTGGGTTTTATATGTATTTAAAAATACAAAAACACGTGCAAGTATATGTGTGCGAGGGAGAGATGGGATGAGAGAGCATAGTGTGTGGCTTGGCAATTTAGTGTGATTTAATCCAGTTTGGCTTCGTATAAAGAGGGAATCAGACTAAGTCATCTTCAAGGTTCTAATTCTAACATTCCATTGTATATTTTTTTTCTTGAGTTAAAACATTCTATATTCTAAGGTCCCTTTCAACTTCAAATTTTTATATTCTGGGTTCTAATATCCAATGAGTCTATAAGCTTTAAGTATTAGAGTAAATACCACTAGCTTTGTCTAACAGGAAATCTGAGAACTTACTGGTGTTTTTTTGTAATCACCCCAAACAACATGTGGCCTCATCTATCACCACAGCACTCTCTGGGGTGATTTTTAAGTCACAGGATAGAGTGAGGAAGCCCAGTAAAAAATGCCCAATGAGATGGAACACTACACTAATAGAAACAGCATCATACAAGGGAGACAAGCGAAAGAACCAAAGAGACTAATTTTAAAACATCTGGAAACTCTCAAGACAATATGAAATCCAAATCCTGAGAGACTCAGACCTTGGCAGGTCTGTTTCACTAGACACCAGACCATTTCTATTAATGGCTACAGAATTAATGATAATTCTCTTACAATTACGGATTGCAGAGTAACTTAGAGAATATAAATCCCTAGGCACCCAGCATGCTTTACTGGGTTACCATTTTATAGACAGGTAAGTGGAACCAGTAGGTAACTAGAATCACAAAAGTTGGGTGGAAACAGGACTAGAACAAAAACTCATTGCTCTCAAGTGCCCATTATATTTTGAGAGTGAACATTAGGCACCAGAGAAAATGCTCGGCTTTTAAAAACTGTTCTTTCACACCTGCTCTGAGCAATTAAATACTCCAGAAAAAACCACAAAGGAGGGCACTAAGTAAATACTAAAAAGGGCCTCCCTCTTTTTCTTTCCTTCCTACCTCCCCCACTCTCCACACATGTAAGCATGTAAGTATGTATATACACATACTCATCTCAAGGAGGATGTCCCCAAGCCTGCAGAACTTAGTTTAGATTCAAGCTAAGTCCCTAGACCAATAAATTACTCTCAAAAAATCTTTAAACTATTCAACTGAGCTGTGTGCAGGTGGAAACAATGAGGGAATGACAAGAAGTAGGTAGATGGAAAGAACCTCAAGCAGAAGAGCCCATGCTGCAAGTTAGGAGGCATTTATTCTAGACCTTTGTAGCCACTGCATGAACTTGGGCAATTCATCTCCCAAATTTGGGGCCAATATGTTTCCTTTTCCGTACAGCGAGGGTGGCTGTATTTAATGATGGCCTGCCAGCTCCTACATACTATGATTCTTACTAAGATATCATCAACAAATGATATCTTAGCACATGGTGAACTACAGAAAGGAATGGGCCTTCTTTCAAATACAAAAAGGGAAAAGCGTTATGCTGTGGGAGGATATCGCTGTTTACTACTATTTATTTTATCTGGCCTGAATCATAAAGGGAGTAGTACACTGTAATAGAAAGAACACTATACTAAAGACGGGAAAGAGCACAGTGGAAGATCGGACATATTCACTCTTAGATTCACTGGATTCAATTGGCCACATAACACAAAACGTTAAAACTACAGAACAACCACTTAATCAACCAATATCAATCTGCATTTACTGTGTTAAATGCTGGAACACAGAATGCAGGACTTGGAGTCAGGAAAACCCAAGTTCAAAGGCTGCCTCTGGTACTCCCTAGCTATGTGACACTGGGCGAACCACTCAAACTCTCAGAACTTCTATTCCCAAACCTGTAAGATGAAAATAATGACAGTGCCTACTTAACCAGGTAGAGGTGGTCTAATTAATATATGTAAATGAACATGAACATATGTAAGGCATTTTTCAACCCTTAGCACGCTCTACAAATACTAGGTATAGAACCCAGTTTTTGCCTTTCTATCTCAACTACTTAGCACAGTGTCAGGCACACAGTAAGCACTTAATATATGCTCCCTGGATTTGGAGTCAGGAGACTTTGGTTTCAAATTCTGCATTCAACATTTTACTAGCCATGTGACCATAAGTTAATCATTTTAACCTCTCTGAGACTCAATCTCCTAATATATAAAGTGGGGAATCCTGTTAAGTTCTACTACCTAACTCAAAGAGTTATTATAGGGGCTTAAATGAGATAAAGTATACATAGAACTCAGCAGGCTTTGAAGTACTATATAAATGTCAATCATTTTAAATTTAATTATAATTTTAAAAATTTAATATTAATGAATAATGATAATAGCTAGCATTTATATAGCATCTACTATTTGCCAGTTAGTGTGTACTTTAAAAATATTATCTTACTGGATCTCCACAAAAACTCTGGGAGGTACTGTTTGCAAGAATCCTCAGGGTCCTTGTCAGTCATTACATGAATGAGCCTGCACAGATTACAGACAGATTGGTAATATGGCAGCTTATTTCTCCACTCAAGAGTGACAGACATCATCAGTGGATGACGGGCATGTATGTCTTACAATTCAACAGATGGCATATATGTCCTCTCTCCTGAGCTACTTGATCCAGAGCTTAGAAAAGATCAGGTAGGGCATGTGGAGACCAAAAAGTACATTTTTAACAAAAGAAAAAAGATGCTTAAATTATTACAAAAGAAAAAAAATGTGTTCTTTAGCATTCATTAAGTCCACAGTTGAAAAACTTAACTAGTTCCTAGAATCCATAGCTTACAGGCGTTGCAAGAGTTTTAGTCCATGAAGCAAGGCCTTCCTGCTAAATATACTAGTCAATTTAGCACAAAATCAGAATCCTGGAACTAGAAAGGACATCAGGGAACACTGAGTTTAACTATTATTTGAAGCAATAATCCCTTCCTACTAAGTCCCAAACAAGTGGTCATCCAATCACTCCTTTTATTAAATTTTTTTTTCTATGAACAAAAAACTTCTTTCCTTCCCACCACTCCCCTCGTTAGAAAAAAGAAAATGAAACCCTTTTAACATATGAGCAAAGTTAAATAAAACTAATTTACCCAATCATTCCTAAAAAGATCTTCAGTAATAGAGAAATTCACTACCTCCCAGTTGTTCAATTGCGTCTGACTCTTCACGACCCCATTTGGGGTTTTCTTGGCAGAGATACTAGAGTGGTTTGTCATTTCCTTCTCCAGCTCATTTTACAGGTGAAGAAACTGAGGCAAACTGGGGTAAATGACTTGTCCACAGTCATACAAGCTAGTAAACGTCTGAGGCCAGATTTGAATTTAGGAAGCAGAGTCCTCCTAACTCCAGGCCCAGTGCTCTTTCCACTGCTCCACCTAACTCTCAAGATGACCCATTTAACTGTTAGTTCAGCTTAAACTTCTCCTTTTGCAGGAAGTCTTTTAAGTGCCCATTCTCCCCACTTCCAGTGCTCTCCCTCTGGGATTACCTTCCATCTACTCTCTCTAACTAGAATGTACATAATTGTTTTATGCGTATGCTTGCCAAAAAAACTATCTTATGGAGAACTCGCAGAGGGCAAGCATTCACATAGCAGTCAGAAAAAGTGATACAAGGACACTCTCAAAGTGTCTCTTAAGAACTTTGGAATTGTGTGACATGGGAGACACTGGCACAGGACCTCTCAGCATGGTATGACCACAACAGAGAAGGTGCTGTTCTCTGTGAGCAAAGCAGAATTGAAGTAGCTCAAAAGAAACACAAGATGTGCGAATCCACCCCAAATGTTCACATGGACTATTTATGCCCGACCTGTGGTAGAGCATTCTGAGCTAGTTTTGGTTGGATCAGCCACAGTCAGAAACACTGAAATGTGTCTCAAGCATAGTGATGTCATTGTGGTCCTCTAAGAAGGAAGGACAACAACCAGATAGTTGGTTTGCATGTCCGGCCCTGCCCAGGGGACAAGTTACCTTTCTTTGTAGCTCTAGGATCAAGCACGCAGCTTAATATAATGCTTGGAGATTAACTTATTTCTTACGTTGAATTAAAATCTCCCCTCTTCTATCTTCTTTTCTATTGTCCCTAGAATTATCTTACAAATACTGTGGAACTACAAACTGTGAACATTTTATTACCATTAGCTCAAAATACATGCACAGCCATCTCTGAATACTGGTTCAGGTTCCCTAAGTATCTCTAATTCTTAAGTTGAGTGCTGATGATGAGGACAACTCAAATTTATATAGTATTTCAAGATTTAACTAAGAACATTCTTTACAGTGATCCATTAAGATAGATAGGACAAGTGTCATTATCTTCATTTACAGATGAAGAAACTAAGGATCAGAAAGATACAGTCACTTGTTCAGATTCATAAAGTTACTAAGTGTATAGAACCTATGGCCCCTGACTCCAAGGATCGCACTGTGCTCTTGGTGTCATGAAAAAAATGACTGAAAAGAGTGATTGTGTTAATATCCTAATTGTGGGAACATGTACAATTTAAGTTCTCAGTGACTCAGTTTTCCCATCTGTACTATCCAATGTCTGTAGGAATCTACTTCTCAAGGTTATTGTAAAGATCAAATGAGATAATGTACAGGAAGCATTTTGAAAATTTTTAAGGGCCACACAAATGTTATTATTAATATCTTTTTCATGATCACTCCCACCAGAACCTGCTGGCTCTCAGTCACTATATGCTCAGGAAACATAAACTGATGTTAGTTCTGGATAACCCTGTGTATCTGATGTGATTAAGGGAATAAACTGTTTTACATAAGGTTCCAGATACTAAAGCCCCAAAGTGCCTTGCCCTGTACTCGAAAGCTTACTCCCAGGAGAAATGAAAAAGCAAAGTGGGAAGGTCTGAATAAAGTATATCCACACGGAGTAATGATACTGGTTTCCATGGATACTTTAAACCACCGAGTAGAGTATCAAGACAGGATGCTCCCTGAAATACATTCCCCTGGAGGGGAAAAAAACCTCAACAGATATATTGGGCAGGTAGCCACGGCGATGGGGTGGGAGGGAGAATTGAGAGGACCATAAGCCATACTCAGGTTTTAAAAATAAAAAAAAGAAAGAAATTTTGGGAGAATGGTACAGCTTATATTCTAACCACTATAATATCTGATCTTCTTCCCTCAAAGGCTATGCCAGATGAACACAAATTTTTACAGGGTCTGCCAAGGAGAAAAATTTTCAAGTAAGGCCCAAGTAAGAGAGTAACATCTAAGGACCAGCCAAGACAAATTTAAGAGATCTGCTCATCACCAGCAGATAAGATATTGGGCTACATCCATGGAGGAATAATGTCCAGGATGAGGGAAATGATGGTCTACACATTGACTTAAAGAGAAACCTGCAGTATTATACCTAGTTCTGAGTATCACCTTTTTTTTTTCCCTTAGAAAGGATATTGACACACTGGAATGTTTTGAAATGGGAGTAAGCAGAATAGTGAGAGAATTGTATACCAGGTACATGGGGAAGACCTGAAGTACATAGAAATGTTTATGAAGAAGGAAAGATGTGAGAGGTGACTTCAAGCATCCAAAAGACTATAAAAGGACACATAAAAGAGGCTTGTTGTAATTGGCTAATTGCACAAAAAGAACAGTCTGGCTCAATGGAAGGAAAATTTCAGAGAATCACAGAAATCCAGGAAGATTTGGCTTCAACTTAACAAAAAATTCACCAATTTCCAAATTCAAAGGTATCATAGGCTTAAGGAGAGCTAGAAGGAGTTTTGGATAGCACCCAAGTTCAGCATGACTGAGTTCTTAATTTTGCAAATGAGGAGTTAAGAGACTTGTACAAGTCGACAGAGGTCATAGTAAGAAGTAGAGTTTGGGCTTTAATCTAGGTCCTGACTCAAAATCAAGCCCTCTATCCATGGAATCACACTGTTCATCAGAAACCATCAGGACAGCACATGCCTGAGAATACCCTCTATAACCCTTCTGAACTTAGTATTGTTCAAGGTCCAATTCATCAATGTCCTTCCTAAAACATGGTACTCTGAATGACACATCACCCTGCAGATGTGGCCTGAGAGGTCAGAGCAGAGAAGGATTTATCATCTCTCTTGTTCAGGACATTCTGGCTTGTTTAATGAGACCTAACACTGCAGCCTTAGCTTTACAGGCTACCACACTGAGCTTGCTGTCCACTAAAACCCCTAAATCTTTTTTTGGAGGAACTAGCCAAGCCTTCCCCATGCTGTGCCTGTAAAAGTGATTTTTTTGAATGTCAAACATACATTTATACTGGTTACATCTCATGTTATTAGTGCTGTTCAACAATGGAATGGACTGCCAAGGAAGGCAATGGGTTCTCTATCACTGGAGATCTTTGAACTGAGGCTGGATAATCATTTCTTGGGATGAAGAGGGGGAGTATCTGCTTAGATGGGGTGATTTGGTTAGGTAACTTCTGAGCTGTCCAAATCAGAAAGTTTTGATTTTTTTTTTTTTTGGTCACAGCAAACAAACATATTTGGTGAAGGGTAGGGTAGATAGTGCCAGGTATGAAGTTAGGAGGACCTGAGTTCAAATCCAGACTCAGACACTTGTTATGTGACCCTGGGCAAGTCATTTAATCTCTGTCTCAGTTTCCTCATCTATAACACAGGGATAATAATAATAATAGTATGTAACCTCCCAGGGTTGTTACAAGGATCAAAATAAGAAAACATATGTAAATATTCTAGTGCCTGGAATATATTAGGTTCCATATAAATATCAGCTATTATTCTTATTCTTAATTGCACTGGACAGGCTGCTGTACACCACACCAATCAAACAGAAGATATCTGAAGTGCTGATGTGAAGGAAAGGTACTTTGACAAGACCCAGAAAAAGTACTGGATGTAAATAACCCTGCCAACAAATTCAATCTCTGGCATGGCTCTGAAACTTCCAAAACCCTGCCTACTCCTGCACAAGGGGTCTAAAACCATCCTCAAGACAAAAGAAGTTAGAGCGTCTGAAGAAAAAAGGCAAACAGAGGGCCAAAAGGCCTGGAGCCTAAGACAGCCAGTGCCTGACAGATTTTGAGCGACAGACTGTGCCCTTTCTACTAACAAGCTCAAAGGTGGAGGCCCCCAGAATCCCTCAGAATGCTCTCCAGGCAGCTTCTGAACAGAAGAGGCCTGCAGTTGCTGAACACTCCTCTAATTGGATTCAGAATAGAACTTTACATCCAACTACATCTCTGCAGAGAGGACAGTGAGCCAATTAAGCCCCATGCTAGAAAGTTTTCGCTCCCTATCCTTGAGCTAATTTCATCTAATCACCACTTTGGTGACAAGTGCCTGGTATCATTAGGGCTGGAAGATGCCCCCTGAGCCACTGGAGCTTTTTATGAAGGCTATACAAAGTGAATTGGGGGTGGGTGTCCAAATGCCAATCCTGTTACCCAGGAGAATCAAAAGAACTTCCTTCCTGCAAACTATGTATATCTGAGTCATGACACTTTCAAAGTTTATATTCTCCACATCTCCCACATATCCACAAAAATTCTTTCCTCGTGCCTTTGTTCATGCTGTCCTTTATGGCACAGTGGGAAAAGTATTGAGTCTACAGCCTTAGGACCTGGGTTTGAATCCTGATTCTGCTATGTGCTAGCTATGTAACCCCAGGCACTTTGCTCCTCAGAGCCTCCAGTTTCCTAACCTGGAATACTGGACCACATGATCTCTAGAATCTTTTTCTGACATAATTCATAAGATTACCAATTTGGAATATTTTCTCATTGCCCCTTCACTCTTCAAATGCTCCTCTACCTCCTATATAAAGCCTCCCCCTCTTATCTTTCCTGTCTCCTAAGTCCTCAAGCACTCAAAGTTTATACTCTACTACCTTGTACTTGAGGTACAGGTGTGCGAGAGTATGTATATGTGTGCATGTGTGGTTAATGTATATATTATTCATACTCTTATCAACTGATACATATGTAGAGTTAGACAGTAGGAAAGGGAGATGTGTGTATGTATGTATGTATGTATGTGTGTGTGTATTTTTGCTCGGGATAAGACCTGTGATTTCATTGGGAAAGGGAACAGCCAAGGAGGAAACTCCCTCAACCAACACAATAATCAGCACCTGTTTTTAAACTCTGTAGACTTAAGAATATCCTGGGGCACCAAGAGCAAATGTGACCTTTCCAAAAAGGTGAGAAGTAGGATTTGAACTAGGTCTTAACTCCAAGGTTTTTGTTCTGTGTTGTTTTGTTTTTTGGGTTTTTTGGAGGGCAATTTGGGTTAAATGACTTGCCCAAAGTCATGCAGCTAGTAAGTGTGTCAAGTGTCTGAGGCTGAATTTGAACTCAGGGCCTCCTGACTTCAGGACTAGTGCTCCATTCACTGTGCCACCTCGCCGCCCCCCTCCAAAGTTTGCTATTATTCAGAGTACAGTTCCTCCTCCTTGCTCTGTCCATCTAAATAGAGTCCGTCTTCTGCTGTTCTCAAATTACCCCTTGTCTGTCAATCATGTCTCTTCAATAAGACTGTCAATTTATGAGGGCAAGGATTCAAAGTTTAAGAATCTCCTCAACAGGACCCAGTACCGTTCTTGCTACATAACAGATTTTCAAAATGAACTTGTGGAGTGAGCAACAGAGAAAACCAGAAAGAGCAAAGAAAAGGAACTGTTATTTTCCAGCTTGAAAATGAATGACTGGCTCCCCTATACCTCCCTCTATTTCCCCATTAACCCATGAAGATAATTTCAGGATAAAGCATTGAGGCTGACATAATATGTTATTATTTCTAAAGCTGGTGACCCTAAAGTAGGTGATAGAAGGCCTCACGTGAAAAGCATCTCCCAGCTATCAGTGTAGAAATGATTGAAGTCCAAGACTATAATGACTGTAAGACTCTCACCTCAGTAAATGCTCATTGTCAGACCCAGAACTAAAGAAAAATGAAGTTTCAGGTGGGAACAGGAGAGGGAGAGGGAAAGGAAGAGGGAGAAAGAATATGTGTATGTGTGCATGCGCACAGGCACACACACGCGCACGCACACACACACACACACACACACACACACACACAGAGTCTTTCACTCACCTCATGAGAGTTGGTGCCGTGGGCCACTCTGGTTTTGCAAACTATCAGCAAGGGAAAGAAACAAAAAAGGGATGAATGAAATCGTTACAGAAGGTGACTAAAATGACCAGATTTACGACACACTGTCTCATGACCAGGAAAATTTATAAATGCCAGCTAATATCTCAAATGTTTTTAGCCTTCAGTAGGAGAGATACCTGGGGGCTTACAATATTATTTAAGAATTCCACATACAGAATATTACCAACAAAAGCCGAGTTCCTCACAAATCACTTAATCACTAATGCAGATCATAGGGAAG
>JAQQSV010002823.1:0-21221 GCA_028646515.1 Pseudochirops corinnae | reverse complement strand
AATATAATGAATATGATATGTGATACGATTAATATAATTATTATAATATAATTAATATAATATAATAGAACATAATGTAATGTAACATAGCATACAACATAATATAATTAATACATAATATAATTCATATAATACTGCAATGATAATAACAATAACAACAGTAGTGATGATGATGATAATAAAAATAGTTAATAATAATAATAATAAGCTATTATAGAGCCTTCTGCAATTTTTTGTTCATTTTTTCAGTCACGTGTGACTCTTTGTGATCCCATTTGTGGTTTTCTTGGCAAAGATAATGGAGTGGTTTGCCATTTTCTTCTCCAGCTCATTTTACAGATGAGAAAACTGAGACAAACAGGTTAAGTGACTTGCCACAGCCAGTGAAGCTGAAGCTTCAAATCTGAAGCCAGATTTGAATTCAGGAAGATAGTCTTCTTGATTCCAGGCCCAGTATTCTACCTAATGTTCTACCTAGCAGCCCAAATTTTGCCCTCTACAGTTTATAAGGAATATAATTCCTGGAATCAGAGAAGAGAGTTATCTGTGGATATAAGGAAGATTTAATCCTGGTAAATTGAAAGAGGAACTATGAAGACGATCAGACTGTTGGATCCCAGTTGAAAAGCTCATCCAACATTAATGCTGTATAGTGGAAGCTATGTTAGGACTCCATAAAGAAAGTATATATATATATATATAGGCATTATGGTACTAGAGTCATGAATTGCTTTCCATAAAGAAAGTATATATATATATATATATATATATATAGGCATTATGGTACTAGAGTCATGAATTGCTTTGTTCCCTACATGGATGCCTCACTACCATTGTATTCTAAATCCATGTTCACTCTTTGTAAACTTCTCTGTGTATTTTTGTAAAAGTGCACTTCAGATTTATGGGTGGAGGGAGGCAATATTTTATATTGTTTTGTCATACCAATTTAGTAAATACTGTTGACTTTAGCTAATTTTATCTACTGGCTTATAACGAAAGAAAAAAATGCATTTGAAGGCTCATAAGCTATAGTAGTAGGAGTTAGTGCTCACAGAATATTCTAAAGTTCCTTAGAATTTGTGGTTATTGTTTCCTAGTCCCTGAGATACAATTTGCAAACCTATGACAGCCTAGAAAGAGAGGTAGGCACATAGGAAACATAGGAAATAATTATTTTCCTATGAAATGGAGGTGATCTTAATCTCAGATTAGTTTACTTTGAGCAAGGCTTAGATGCATACAGGTAATGATAAATATATTTAAGCATCTCAACCTGTCTTATAGTCATAGATTCCTTTGGAAAACATGTTTTTTCCCCCCATGAATTATAGACTAGTTCAAATAGTGCTTTATTGTCTTCAAGAACCAATATATGTGACCTAATAGTATTATAAAATAATAAGCTGGTATACTATAACTTTTTGTAATCTCATGAAACACTGAATCATCTTAGATTTTGATGGGATTGATGTTTGTTGGCAGAATGTCATAGAATCACAGATTGTTGGAACTTAAAGTTATCTTTCCTATCATCCAATTCAATTCCTTCAAAATGGGTAATCAAAATGGCACCTGGGAGCTACCTCAGGCTCATGCATCTTAACCTTGTTCAGCCCTGGGACCCATTACTGAGGTCCAAAGTACTTTCTAATGAATATATTGGCCCCCAAACTTTTGTTCCATTGGGAAAGAAACATCATATCTCTGTGGCACCTAGCCATATCGCACAGAAAAGTGAAGGATTTCAGAGGTCATCTATTCCAACCCTATACTTGAACAACAACAACAATGATGAGGATGAGGATGACAATAATAATAATTATCACTCACATTTATTCCACAATTTAAGGTTGCAAACATATATATATGTATATATATATATATATATACACATACACACACACACATATATATATATATACACATACATTCATATACACACACATACATACACACATTATTTTACTGGATGCTTATAATTTGACTGAGGGAGATGCTATTGTCTCATTCTACAGATGAGGAAACTGAGGCTTGGAAAAGTTAACAGTTTGACCATGACTTGTAATGACTGAAACAGGATCCAAAATTCAGTTCTTTCTGACTCCAAGTTAAAAAAAACAAAAAAACAAAAAACATCTATAATATACCTGGCAAGAAATCATTTTGCCTTTCCATAAAGACCTATAATGAAAAGAAACCTATGACCTCCCACCACAATTTATTCAACTTTTTGATAGTATTGGTTATTAGGACAATTTTCTTTACATTCAGCTTAAATTTACTTTTTTTTTTACAACTTCAACCCATTGCTCTTATTTATGCCTTCTAGGATAAAACCAAAGGTGGCATTAAGTTTTTTGGCAACGATGGACATCTGCAGCCTTTTTTACCCATTCTGATCTCTCTCTTATATGTGACAGCATGACTTACTCTTCCTTTCTTCCATCCTCTCATTTCTTTTCCCTTTCCATTTTTTTCTTTTCTTCTCCTCCCTCTTTCCTACCATATCTGATGACAGACATTGTTGCTTTTTTTTTTTATCTTTGTATTTCTAGCACAAATAGTGCTTATTGATAGATAGATATTTAATGCATGATTGCAAGGACATGTCACTGTGGTTTGAGGAAACCATATATATGCAATCTTTTAAAAAATGACATCTTTTGTTTTTACACCACTTATATTATTCCTGATCTATTTCTCTCCCCTTTTCAGTGAGAATCATTCTTTTAAATAAAAGATAGTAAACAAAACTCAGCAAAACTGACCAATACATCAATCAATTCTAATATATTCAATGTACCAATGTTGCAAAGTTCTTCACCTCTGCTAAGAGCAGAGGAAGGATATATAATAGTCTTCAGAAACTAACCACACATAATGTGGGAAATTTGCAAGTGGTAAATTTCAGCATATAAACTTGAATGAATATTCCACAGAATTTAGAGGACATTCAAAAATGCAAAAACAGATGGAGAACCTATGTCAGAGTGAAGAAGAAAGATCCCATTTCCTAAGAAATCACCTGTTTTCTCACTAGACCTCTCTTATTTCCTTTTTAAGCAAATGATGTATGAAGGTTTAACTCCCCCCACCCATTCAGACTACTATAATAAGCATTGATAGCCATCCTGTATCTCTAAGAGATGATGTAAAGAAATTGAGGCATTTTAATGCAGTCTTTATATGGGTGTATATAGGTCCTTTAAAATACCTCCAGGAAAAGGCAATGGTATGTCTAGAAACAAACACACACACACACACACACACACTCCTATTACCACTACCACCACCAACCCATAATCACAGAATAATGTGTTTTGCCATCCTACCCTCCCCCATTTTTTATTTACTTCCTGCAAATATGCACATTTTAGAAGCATTGAATGACTCATTTTTCCACATGAGTGAATGCTCGGAGTACCTTGTAAATGACCTGGAATATTGCCAAACTCCTGCAATGAATGTAGCCCTGACATTCTACTGGAACAGCTTTTAGCATTGTGCTTATAGGATAGAAATCTATTGAGTTGTACAAAGAAAGAGTGAGCTGCCAGAATGCCCTCTGGTCCATTTCTGAAGAAAAGCCACCTAAAAGAAAAATGATTTTGGAAAATTGCTTCAAAAGAACAGTTAGGAAAAAGGTAAAGGGCTATATATTGTTTCTCCATAAAATGAAGCATTATTTTTTTCCCTATCATTTTTTAAGCTTCGTTAAGTACAACTTTTCGTATTAAGACTAAAGCACTAACTGGGAATATGGAAAACGTCCAAGTAAATGCTCTTTCTTTTCATAATGTCTATTATTGAAGGTGATTGCATCGACATTCTACTTCATGCTGTCTGCTCAAGCAAGCATACACATCTGGCTCAGAAGGTATTAGAAGCAATGATTAAAAGAGAACTTACTATTACCAATCAGTAGAAGATATAAAGCACCAGAGATAGACTGTAGATCAAACAAATTTGCAGCAAATTATAGGAAAACTCAGACACTTTTGTCCAGCAAGAAAACTTGAAGGAATAGAAGGTTTGAGGTCCATCCAGTTTTATATAAATCAATTTCACAAATATTTATTAAATAAGTATTATGTGTAAAGAATGGTACCAGGTATACAAATGACTGCTGCTTTTACTTCTCTCTGGGTCAGTGCCCATATGCTTAGGAATGAAACTTAAATTCAAGAACTGTACTGAGGATGTAGTTGAATGATTGCCTTGACCTGAATAGAATCTCTGAAGGAAAGCTATCTGTTATTTTTTACATCTTCAAATCATATTTTCAGACTTTCTCAGCCTCATCTTACCTGTAAAATATTGGGGTTGGACTTGATGAGCTCTAAAGCTCCTTCTAGCTCTAAATTTATCATCCTATATGATTCATTTTTTTAAAGATAGACTTAAATTGTCCCACATTCATGCACTATTCTTCTCTTTTAAAAGAATTTTAAGTGTTTTACATTAACCATTACTTGGGAAACAGAGATATAATGAGGAAATTTTGTATTTGACAAAGCAAAGAATTGAAACATGGGGTGGAGGAAGTTCACCTGGTATAGCCATTGGAGAAATAACAGAACTTAATGTGAGGTTTGAAAAGCACTTTACATGTTATCTCATTTGATCCCCATAATGGTCCTATAAGGTAGATACTATAATTGTCATCATATTAAATTTATAGATGAGAAAACTAATAGCTGAGGTAAAGTGGCTTGCCCAAGGTCACATAAATAGTAAATATCTAAGCAAGACTCAAAATCAGGTCTTCATGGAGTCTAAGTCTGGCTCCATGCCACCAAGTTTCCTTTAGATAAGCATTACCTAGGAAACTGTATGATTTTTATACTTCTGAAGGATAAGATCCTGCTGGGGATCTTGGGACCTTAGGACATAATCACGGTGAAGAGGAAGTATGGCCTTGAATAATTCAGTCAGTACCATCTAAATTTAAACATCCTATAGCAAAATTATATTTGCCACACTTTTGTTAAAATGTATCTTGGGAATAAATATTCTAATATTTTAAATATTCATAGTTGGAACAAAATAAAGATTTTTTTTCTTTCTGCCTCAGTGTGTATGTCAGTTATACCTGTTTCTTTGGTACCTTAGCATTTATAATCACAGGTTCCCTTAGCATCTCTACCCCAGTCAGAGTCTGGATTATGTGTGGAAGCAGGGCAGGATAGACAAATAGACCAAGGACAGCGGCAGTTGAAATAAATAGCTTAATTGATTTTCACAGAAGACTGTGACTGGAAATACCTTTATGTGATCTTTGTGAGCAAAGGAAAGAAAGCAGAGAGAAAAGCTCATATTCCATTTTATCTGTTGGAGGCTAAAACTTCCTTATGAAAAACAGAGAAAACAAACCAAATATCCATCCTTATGTTTGTTCTCCATGCATGGATACATTCTGATGACTGACAGAATTTTTCACCTTTCATTTTGGAAACAAAGCAAGTCTTGAATAAAAGAACTGATGGAGTGACTAAATAAAAAATAAAAGGGACAAAAATTTAGAGACTAACATTGTTGTAAACACATCAGAACGATTCTAGTTCTACATAGCGAAACAAGTCTCCAAAGAGTTGTAATGACAAAAATTCTGTTATCCTCACTTTTCCAGAATCATATGTTAAATTTGATCTAGCATGAATCCCTTCCCACCACCTAATTCCCTAAATTACTTTGATGTTTGAAGCCTGAAACGCCAATTAATTTTCTCATGTTCATTTTATTTCAAGACAGAAGAAATGATTTAGGAATAGGCAAGCTGAAATCTAGAAGGCCACATGTGGCCTTGAGGCTGCAGGTCTCCCATCCCTGGCATAGAGTATATAAGGTGCCCCTAAAATCATTGTGCACTTTTAGGCTATTAAAGCTTAAATCCACATTAAGACTCTGGAATAGTCAATATAGCTATGGACTTCTCAATCTGTTAGAACCTGCTGTCTCAATAGGCAGCTCCTTAATACTTTTCTTGCTTTTGAAGTTTATTTTTACCTTTATAAATGTTGTTCCCTCCTCATTTGTGAGGATTAGTTAAATACACAAAACATATTGATAATTAAGAGGAAAGTTCCCTTGCTTTGACCATTCTATTTTAACCACAAATGAATTCATTAACATGCTTCAACGTTAGGAAACAGAAATTGAGTAATTAATTTCTCACCTCAGTCAGTCAACAAGCATTTATTAAGCATTTAATATGTATCAGAAACTGTGCTGATTGTTAGGAATATTGAGAATGTGAAATGAAGGAGAAAAACAGTTTTTATCTTTAAGGAGCTTACATTCTAAAGGAGGAAGGCAACACATAAAAAGGAGCTAAAAAGTTAGGTAAGAGGGGAATGTAGCTAGGGCAAGAGTGAGGGACCTGCAGCCTTGAGGTCACTTGTGACCTTCTAGGTCCTCAAGTGCTGCACTTTGACTAAATCCAAACTTCACAAAACTAGCCTCTATCCTCAAGGCTGTGCTATGAAGTTTGAATTCACTCAAAGTTCCACACTTAAGGACCTCAAGGCCACAGGTTCCCTACCAGGAAGAGAATGTTAGACAAAGTCTTGTGGCTTTGGGTCATCAGTGTAGCCTGAAGAGAGATAAAGATATCTTTGGTATGGGCTTCCTCCTTAAACTGGAGTTTGTAGCATAACTAGCCAATCAGAAGTTGAAGTGGGGGAAGGAGAATAAAAGGGACTGGGAGCTTCTTACAATTGTGAGAAGTAGTTAAGAGGTGAAGTGAGATTCCAGGGTGAAGAGGGTTCTCTGGCATGGTAGAGAAAGTTCTGTGGAAATGAATTAGCAGTATCTAAATTCATGTGTGTGCGTGTGTGTGTGTTTATAGACAATAAAAGAAAAGAAAACAAGCACTTACAGCATGTTAGAGTCAATTTTCAAATACCTGTACTACTTGGTGGAAGAGTAGATTAGCTGTGGAAATAAAACTGAACCCCTTCTCTTCTATCCCAAAATACACCTGACTACTGACATGCTGAGTGGCATACCTATAAATGGTAAGTAATGAGGCTACCTAATGAGTTATCTCTAGAGCAAATTCTACTGAAGACTTACTTTTTGATTACTCTTTCACATTATGATAACTATTAGGAATGGGAGGTTGAGTACTGAGAATTCAAGTTGAAAATGAGGTGAATTGAGGCCATCCCCACTCCTCAATACATTGAGAATTCCAGGAGCCATGAGGAGGATGGGTGTGGGGGCAGCACTTAGCTCAGATACCAAGTAGATAGATTGTGATTGACCTTTGTGGCTTCTTATTCTGTAAGTAAATGCTTTGTAATATATCCATGCTCATAGTTCCATTCCCTCCAAGTTTTAATTGGAGAGCAATGTTAGAATCCCCTTTGCTTCCCCCTCCTCAATCTCATTTCTCTGAGAGCTGAGTGAACAGCACATATCATGATTTGCAAAATGACTTCAGTGAGATGCAGTAAAGCTTCACACCTATGGAAAATTTAATCAAGGGATATGGGAAAATTAAAAATACTCAAGAGAATGGACAAACAATAAAGAAATCAATAATAACTCCCCACTATGGAAACAATCTGGAAGACAGACCTGTGTGATTCTAGTCACCATTAGTATGTGGGATAGACTGTCAAGGACAGATAATGTCATTAAGAAAGTACAGGCAGAACCATGGCTAGAGAGGCAGGAAATTTTGAAAAAACGATCAATTTATTTACAACATTTTGAGGGGAAGGCATGGGTTGATTTTTCTTATATTTCATTTAGCTTGTGGAAAACGATTGTCTTAGTATTGTCAGTAAGACTATCCCTGGATAACTTAATGCCTAGTTACACTTTTATTCATTAAGCAAGTATTGATAGAACACCTAAAATGCAATATTCCCCTAAAAAACATGAAGAAACCACTTACCTTTTCTAGCCATTCTGATGGGGAGAAAGGCCCATGACAAGAAGTATTATTCCCCTGAGGTGTCTGGTTAATATAGGTTTTGAGTGTCAGTGATGGCAATGGCCAAGATTGAAAATCATTTACAACATAGTGATGGCAGTTGCACAATTTTGTGCAAAACACATAAATCTTACCACAGTAAAAATGGACTTAATCACTCCAGAGATGAGAAAGGCTACTGTATAGATGGCCATGGTGTTGATGTTTGTAGACTCAAGTGTTAGAGGTCATAGACCAAATTCCTATTGTATATTAGTTTCACCATTAGTCATCCATACTGTGGAGAACTATCATGTGACGGGGACCTCTTAATTGACTCCAAGAGCAGTAGGGATCAGGTAGAAAAAAAGTACTCAATTTCATCCATTGAGCTCTCTTCCCATCCAACCTGGGCCCTAAAGTATTAGCTTCTAGTAACTATCCTGAGGTGATCGTAGCAATTATTATTCTTTCATGGTGACAAATGCTTCTAATTTAATTATATAAATTTATATTGTATTTGCAGAAAAGAGTGGTGAGTACATGGAGTATAAGGGACAGTAAAATCAGTGAAAAGGTCCTTTTAATAAAATGGGAGGAAAACCCTATTAACTTCATATGACTGAATGGACAATAAGCAAGTGTCACATCTGGCCCATTATTCAGTCATCTCTTAGGGTTCTTAAGTGAGTCTGCAGTGCCATGAAATGCATGCAGAGAGGATTCCTTTTCAGTGTGTTGTGGCCTCTTGTCTTGAACTGACATTACACAGAGCTCGTCACTGTCACTGTCACAGCGGGAGCTGCTGATTTTGGGTGAAACCTCTTTCATATGTATGTCAGATTCTCTAACCAGCTCGACATGTTCAGAATTCTGACTTGCTTACATTGAGGGAAGTATATTTTTCACTGTCAGAAGGAATATGATTTTTGTAAGATTTGCTATTAAACTCTATCTTGGGTCTCACAATCAATGGCCTTCAGAGGCAGGGGCAATATTGGAAGCTGTACTTTATAGACAAGAATAAATCTGCTATGGCATATGCTCTTTTAGTAGCATAGATCCCTGACTCTTTTAACTGTTGCCTGCACCTTCAAGCCTAAGTATTTTCATTCATAAACACATTCAACAAGCCTTTATTAAATGTGTACTATAGGGAAAACTATGCTTTTCTCATTTCTCTTGCATCTTTTAAAACTGTCTATTGATATTCTTTGTTTTTCATATGACCTTTGTTCCCCAATATATTCTTCTTCTTCTTCTGAGAGACTTATACTGCCGCAAAGAATTAACAAGTGGAAATGAAGAAAAGTTTTAGCAAAGGTGACACATCAATGAAGTCTGATAGAAAATGACATGTTCTGTACTGATAGCTCCCCACCTTTGCAAATAAGTGAGAGAGGTACATTCTCATGTTTCTTCAATGGAGCCAATTGACATTATCATTTTACAGCATTCATTTTTTTTTTTGAGGGGGGAAGGCAAGGCAATTGACGTTAAATGACTTGCCCAAGGTCACACAGCTAGAAAGTGTCAAGTGTCTGAGGCTGGATTTGAACTCAAGTCCTTCTGACTCATGGGCTGGTGCTCTATTCACTGCACCACCTAGCTACCCTAGCATGCAGTTTTGATTGGTCATTCTATCCTTATAATTTACAAAAGTACAGTCATCGTGTATATTATTTTCCTGGTTCCAATGACTTTACTTTGCATCAATTCATTTATCTTCATTTGCTTCTCTGCATTTATCATATTGTTTCTTATAGCACAGTAATATTCCACTATGTTCATATGTCATAGTTTGTTTAGCTTTTCTTGCATGGGATGAACAACAACTTGGTTTATGTGTTGGTAAATATAGGCCCTCTCTTTTTTCTCATTGATCTTTTTGGGTGTTCATGCCTAGCAGTTGAATTTCTGGGTCAAAGAACATGGACATTTTAGTCACTTCCCTAATCTAACATTTTTTGTCCTTTTTTATCACTTAATTGCTCCATGTGAAAAGGGCCTTACAAGGACAGCATTAGCATAATTCTAAATTGTTTTCCAGAACAGAATCAAGGCATAACTCTGTAATGTATTAGTATGCCCATCTTGATACAGCTCTTTCAACACCATCTATTCATATCTTTCCGCATCTACTTTTACATTTTGTATGCATTTTAAAATCATATAATATTAGAGTTGGAAGGGATGTTAGAGACCATTGACTTCAACCCCCTTATTTTATATGTGAAAGGGATCAAAGTGAGTTTCTCAAGATCAAAAAGCAATTCAGTGACAGAACTGAGACATTATTTTGTCACTATTATCAATATGACATTGGAATAGTCACTATTCTCTGTGTCACAGTTATTTCATATATAAAATGGGAGTGTTGGAAAACTAAATGTTATATAAATACAACAACTAAGGTTGACCCCAAAGAAGAGATGAAAAAACGAACTTTCTTCCCCCCTTGCAGAGGATGAATACTCTGGGTGTTGTGAGGTTTTGCCAGTGGGTCAGTTTTACTAATCTGCTTCCCCCCTCCACCGTGGCTCCCTTCTCTTTTTCTTCAAAGCATGGTTCATTGGATGGGGGAGAAAGAGGATATATTTGGAAATCAAGGCATTCTAATGACAAAAGATAGCAATTACTTTTTAAAATGAGATTTAACTAGATGATCTCCAAGTTCTACTTTAATTTTAAATTTATGATCTTACAATGATGATCTAGAATCTTTGATTCCAAGACTGTTCCTTTCCGCTTGCTCTATTTCCATGCTTTCTAAAACATCTGTCCAAATCAAGAATTATCTTTCCTCTGTATCATCTTTGTAGTAGTCTTTCATATGACATATCTTACATTAAGTCTGGATCTGAATATTTGTGACAGACACTGATGTAACTTAATAATATGTGAAGTCTGATTTTTTGTGGTGAGAATATATACAGTTAATTAATACTAACAGACTGGTTTCTGCTGCATGGGAAATAGTTTTACTAAACTATAATGAATCAGACTTACTCAATCTTACCATCCTGTACAAAGCTAAATTATAGAGACCAAGCCCGAGAAAAAAAAATGAGCAAAATGTAATTCTAACCTTTCCACTGACTGTTTGGTTCTACATGTATTTTCTTTAAATTTAGATTTCAAGGGGAACTTGGATATTACATTATCCTAGTCCCTAATTTTGTTGATAAAACAGTTAAAGTCAGAAAGGTAAATCTTTTTGCTTAAGATTATAGAAGGCTTGAGATTTGAATCTTGGAGTCTCACTCTTACTGGTGATGAATTTTTTCTACCTTACTGTACCACTAATTCTTTATAAAAATGTTGTAATGTCCTAGTAAATGTTTAACAACTAACTCTGAGAAAAAATCATGTGCAACATACTTTTAAATTTAATCTAGGAGAAGGAGAAGCAAAGGTGGAAGAGTAAAGGCAGGGACTCATCTGAGCTCTCCCAAATTCTCCTCCAAACAACTTTAAAATAATGCCTCATATCAAATTCTGGAGCAGTAGAACTAACATAAGGCCAGGGTGAAATAATTTTCCAGTCCAAGACAACTTGGAAGGTATGCAGGAAAGGCCTATCTCATTGGGGTGGTGATCTGGCCTACAGTCCAGTATAGCATAGGCCACAGCTCAGTGGATCTTGGGAGGGGCAGCATAAGTGACAGCACTGGTGGTGGCTTTGGGGGCTATCAGTTCACAGATGGGAAGAGGATCAGATACCTGGTCAGAAGGAGATTACAGGAAACACTTTGTTGCAACTGGGTGTCAGACTTTGTTGTATGTCCAAACACAATTCTGGGTCACAGTCCCAGGGTGAGGAGGAGTACTAGCACATTAGTGCTTGTTGCTCCAGAGAAGCAGTGACCCTCATCGTAGTTTTGGGACAGAAAAGAATGCTTGTGGTCACTCATGGGACTTTAGACTCAGGTACAAGGCAGAAAGGAATATTGATGCTTATGACCTCAGGAAAGCAGAAACAATTCTAGGGTCATAAAGACCAAAAGCACTTGTGGCCACGGGGTAGCAGGAGCCTTGGTCATAGTTCCAGGTGAGAGTAGAGTACTTATGGTTACTCTCAGACCAGAGCACAGTGCAGAACAGTTACTACACCTTTCTTTAGATCATACTGCATTGGAAGAACCAAAAACTTAGAGACCCCCAGAACTAGTTCTGAAAACAGTAGAATGAAAAACCTGAAGTGTGGGATGGTGCCCATTCAACCTCAGGAACAGACTCCCACTTAAGGAAAAAAAAAATGACCTGGAAAAATGAGCAAACAACAACAGCAACAAAAAAAGAAAAGGATCATAGAAAGTTATTGTGGTTGGTGACAAGGAGGATAAAGATGCAAACCCAGAAAACAGAAAATGAAGCCAAAATAGCTAAATGCAAAGCTTCAAAGAAGACAAAAATGTGAATTGGTTATAGGCCAAAAAGAATTCTGGAAGAGCTCAAAAATGCATTTTAAAAATAAAATGAGATGAGCAGAGGAATAATTGGGAAAAGAAATGAGAGTCATGTAGGAAAATTATGAAAAGAGAGTCAACAGTTTGGTAAAGGAGGCACACTCAAAAAAATACTGAAGAAAATAACACTGCAAAACAGAATCAACCAAATGGTAAAAAAGGCACAAAAAAATCCACCAAAGACAAGAAATACTTAAAAAAACAGAATTGGCAAAATGGAAAAAAAAAAAGAGGTTAAAATTTTTCACTGAAGGAAAGATCTCCTTAAAAAAAGAATTGGCCAAATGGAAAAAAAGAAGTACAAAAGCTCTTTGAAGAAAACGAAATTGTAATTGCGCAAGTAGAAGCTAATATTTCTATAAGACATCAAGAAATAATAAAAAATAATCAAAAGAATCAAAAGATAGGAGAAAACGAGAAATAACTCATTAAAAACAAACCAAAAAAACGCCAACTAACCTGGAAAATGAATTGAGGAGAGATAAATTAAGACTTTTTAGATGACCAGAAGGCCATGACCAGAAAAAAATTTTAGAACCCATGATGCAAAAATTGTTTTAAAAAACCTATTCCAATATTCTAGAACCAGAGCATAAAATAGAAATTGAAAAACATTCACCCATCATCTCCTGAAAGAGATCCCAAAAGGAAAACTCCCAAGAATACTATAGCCAAATTCCAGAGGTCACAGATCAAGGAGAAAATATTACAAACAGCCATAAAGAAATGATTCAAATACTGTGGAATTACAGGCAGGATGACACAAGATTTAGCAGCTTCTACATGAAAGTATCAGAGGTCTTAGAATATGATATTTTGGAGGACAAAAGAGCTAGGATTACAACCAAAAATAACTTATCCAGCAAAATTGAGTATAAATCCTCAGGAGAAAAATGGACATTCAATGAAACAGAGGATTTTTAAGCATTCCTAATGAAAAGATCAGAGCTGAATAGAAAATTTGACTTTCAAATACAAGACAAGAGACATATAAAAAGGTAAATATGAAAGAGAAATCACAAGGTATTCAAGAATATTAAACCATTTATATTCCTACATGGGAAGATGATACTTGTAACTCCTAAGAACTTTATTATTTGAGTAATTAGGAGTATACATAGGCAGAAGATGTGGTTACAAGTTGACTCTCATTTTATGATTTAAAAAAAAATAAAATTAAGGGGAAAAGAAGAGGGATGCACTGGGAGAAGGGTAAAAGGAGAGGTAGAATGGTATAAATTATCTCACATAATAGAGGAACTTGAAGGAAGAACCTTTAAATTGGAGGGGTTTTGGGGGAATGTGGCTGGCAATGCTTGAAATTACTCTTATTTGAAGTGGATCAAAAAGGGAACGAAATATATATGAACAACTATCATGCCCTATACTGATGTAGGAAGGGAGGGAGAAAAAGAAGGAGGAGTGCTGATAGAAGGGATGTCAGATTGAAGAAAATGATAGAAGGTAAACAGATATTTGAGGAGGGACAGTGTAAAAGGAGAGAGAAAGAAAAAAGATAAATAAGGAAAATAGGGTGGAGAAAAATATAATTAACAATCAGAACTGTGAATGTGAATAAGATGAACTCCCCCATAAAACAAAAGTGGATAGCAGAGAGGATAAAAAATCATAATCTGACAATATACTGTTTACAAGAAACATACTTCAAGCATAGAGTAAAGGTAAGGGGCTGGAGCAAAATCTATTATGCTTCACCTAAAGCAAATATAAAAACAAGGGTAGCAATCATTATTTCCAAAAAAAACAAAAGCAAAAATAGATCTAATTGAACAGTAAGTAAGGAAATTACATCTTACTGATAGGTACTGGAAACCATGAAATAATATTAATATTAGGCAGATATATGTTATGTTAAACACACATATGTTAAACATTTATATTATATGTGTGTGTGTGTGTATTTTATATATACACACATATACCAAACAACATACAAATTCTTAAAGAAGTTACATGAATTATCTCAGAACTGGATAAATCTAACCAAAAAATAAAAAAAAAGAAAGAAGTCGAGGAGATGAATAGAATTTTAGAAGAGTTTGCTGTGATAGAACTCTGGATAAAATTGAATGGAAATAGAAGAAATATTACTTTTTTTTCTCAGAAATTTACCTATTTTCTCAGAAATATACCTATTTATCAGAAAAATAACTTTTAATCACCTACACAAAAATTGACCATGTATTAGGGCATAAAAAACTCATATCCAAATTCAAAAAAACTGAAATATTAAATATATTCTTTTCAGATCATAATGCAATAACATTACATTTAATAAAGGGTCATGGAAACATAGGTTAAAAATTAATTGTAAATGAAATAACCTAATTCTAAAGAATGAGCAAGTAAAATAACATCAGAGAAACAATTCTTAACCTCATTAAAGAAAATGACAACAATGAGATAATAAACCAAAATTTATGGGATGAAGCCAAAGCAATAATTAGTAAAAAATGTATGTTTCAAAACACTTACATCTATAAAATTCAAAAGAGAACAAATCAATGAATTGCGTATGTAACTAAAGAAGCTACAAAAAAGAACAAATTAATCCCCCAATTAAACTCCAAATTGAAAATCCAGAAAATCAAAGGAGAAATTAATAAAATAGAAAGTAAGAAAATGATTGAACTAATAAATAAAAGTAAGAGCTGGTTTTATGAAACATAATTTTATTAAAAACAACAACAACAACAACAACAAACCCAATTACCAGAAAGGATGAATTCACCAGCAATGAAGAGGAAATTAAAATGATAATTAGGAGTTATTTTGCTCAATTATACGCCAGTAAAATCAACAATGTAAGTAAAATTAATGAATATTTACAAAAATATAAAATTGTCCAGATTAACAGAAGAAGAAATAGAATACTTGAATAGGCCTATTTTGGAAAAAGAAATTAAAAAAAAAAAACATAAATGATCTCCCTAAGAAAAAATCCCTATGACCAGATCAATTCACAAGTGAATTCAAACAGACATTTAAAGAACAGCTATGTCCAATATTATATAAATTATTTTGAAAAATAGGAAAAAAAAGAGTTCTACCAAATTTCTTTTATAAAACAAATATGGTGCCAATGCCCTAAAACAGAAAGAACAAAAACAGGAAAAGAAAACTATAGGACAATTTCCTTAATGGATATTGATATAATTTTTTGTATCAGGAGAGGGGAAGGCAGGGCAGTTGGGGTTAAGCAATTTGCCCAGGGTCACACAGCTTGTAAGTGTTAAGTGTCTAAGGCTGGATTTGAATTCAGGTCCTCCTGACTCCAGGGCCATGGCTCTATTCACTGTGCCACCTAGCCACCTGGATACAAAAATTTTAAATAAAATACTAGCAAGTATATTTTAGCAATATATCACAAAGATCATACTTTATGATAATGGGGGATTTATTCCAACAATGCAGTGCTGGTTCAATATTAGGAAAAGTATCAGCATAATTGGCCATATCATTAACAAAACGAACAAAAATTGTATTATTATCTCAATAGATGTAGAAAAATCTTTTGACAAAAATACCACACTCATGTCTATTAAAATTATAAGAAAGTATAAGAATGAATGGAATGTTCCTTAAAATGATAAGCACCTATCTAAAACCATCAGCAAGCATACCTGTGATGGGTATGAGCTTGAAGTTTTCTCAGTAAAATCAAGGGTGATACAATGTTGTCCATTATTACCACTTGTATTCAATATTGTACTAGAAATGCTAGCAATAGTAGTAAGAGAAGAAAAAGAAATTGAAGGAATTAGAATAGGCAATGAGGAAACAAAACTATCACTCTTTGTAGAGGATATGATGGCATAATTAGAAAATCCAAGAGAATCAACTAAAAAATTGGTTGAAATAATTAACAACTTCAGTAAAAATGTGGGTTATAAAACAATGCCACCTAATCAGTATTCCTATATATTACCAACAGAATCCTGTAGGAATTGATAAAAAGAGAAATTCCACTTAACATAACTGTAGGCAATATAAAGTACTTGATAATCTATCTCCCAAGATAAACCTAAGAACTATATGAACACAATTAAAAAACACTTTTCACACAAATTCAGATCTAAACAGCAGGAAAAATATTAATTGCTCGTGAGTAGGCTGAGCTAATAAACTATAAATGAGAATTCTACCTAAATTAATTTACTTATAAAGTGCCATACCAACCAAACTCCCCAAAATTATTTTATCAAACTAAAGCAATTAAATACATTTGGAAAAACAAAATATCTGGAATATCAAGAGAACCAATGAAAAAAATATGAAGGAAGGTGGCCTACCCATGTCTGATCTTAAACTGTATTACAAAACAGTAATCATCAAAACAATCTGATACTGCCTAAGAAATAGAGTGGTGGATTAGTGGAACAGATTAGGTAGACAATACATTATAGTAAATGACTAAAAACACAGATTTTGATAAACCCAAAGATCCCAGCTTTGGGGACAAGAACTGACAAGAATTGCTGGGAAAACTGGAAAGCAGTAAGGCAGTAACTAACTATAAACCAATAGCTTACCCTATAGTAGGTCAAGATGATGTCAAAATGAGTAAACTATTTAGATATAAAAGATGATATCATAAGTAACCCAGGGGAGCATGGAAAAAATGTACCTCTCAAATCTCTGTATAAGTAAAAGTTTATGACCAAATGAGATAGAAGGAAGTATAGGAAGCAAAATAGACAATTTTGATTACATTAGATTAATAAACTTTTATATAAATAAAACCAATCAATCTATGATTAGAAGGAAAGCAGGAACTGGGGGAAAATATAAGGTAAATTTCTCTAATGAAGGCCTCATTTCTCACTTTGTTTTTTGGTCTTATGTTTTCTTTCACAATATGGCTAATATGGAAATGTGTTTTGCATGACTGCACATTTATAACCTATATCAAATTGCTTGCCTTCTCAAAAAGGAGTCAAGGGAAGGAGAAAGAGAGAAAACTTAGAACTCAATTTTTTTTAAATGTAAAAATATATTTTTACATGTAAATGGAAAAAATAAAATATAAAATATTAATTAAAAAAACTAATTTAATCTTCATTTTTAACATTTGTTGCATGATTTTCATAGGTCTAGACAATAAAAACAATAAATCAAGTTCTGATTTATAGCATTTGTTAATTTCTAAGGAATAAATCCTCAAGCTGAAAATTTAACAATCAACTTGCTAGCATTAGAGCTGGCTCCAGCACTCCTCTGTAAGATGGCTCTCTCAAGTTCTTTAAATCTCAGGTTCTCAAGTTCACAGGCTTTAAAGCTAAAAGGAAGCTTCATTTTTGAATCATCTAGTTGAAACATCTCTTTTTACAGATAAAGAAGCTGAGACTCAGAGAAGATAAACAACTTTCCCCAAATTATACAGATGGTAAACAGCACAGTCATGATTTTCAAATCAAGGTCCTATGGATTCAAATTCTGGGTTCACTTTTTAAATGAACAGGTTGTATGAAATGATTTATAAGGTCCCTTCCAGCTTCCAAAATTCTAAGATATTAGAAAAAAGTAAACTATTGGTCTAATATGCCTTGCCTTTTAAATTTGTTTTATATAAACTTAGTAATATATGTAAATGAAATATTTGGCATTTGGAGACTAAATCAGAATACTGCCCAATAGGATGGACTTTTCTGGAGGTAGGAAATGAATAGTTTTGTGATACTAGCCAGTGATGGAACATTTAATTCAATGCAATTAAAATATTAATTCGTTACCTATTTTGTATAAAGCATCATTCTAGGTAATGAAAATACAAAGATGAAATATGACATGTCTCTACCATGAAGGTATTTGCAGTCTAATAGAGGGAATTGCTCCCCATCTATTACATTATTTTTGTCTCACTTAAAAAGAAATAACATTCTTCTTTAATTTTGAATTCCAAATAGTCTTCCTCCAACTTCTCCCCCTCCCATTGAGAAAGCAAGTAATATTAGATCAATTATACAACTGCATGTGAAGTCACACAAAACATATTTCCCTTTTAACTATGTTCCAGAAAAAAAAAGCAAGACAAAGTGAACAGAATTATGCATCAACTTGCATTCGGAATTCACCAAATCTCTCTCTGGAGGTGCACAGTATTTTTATTCTGAGTGATTTGGAACGCTCATAGATCATTGTTTTGATCAGAGTAGTCAAGTCTTTCACAGTTGATTATCATTGCAACATTGTTGTTACTGTGTACAATGTTCTTCTGGTTTTGCTTGTTTCACTTTGTAGGAGTTTGTGAAAGTCTTCCTAGGGTTTTCTGAAACCATCACCTTGTAATTTTTTTTTTTTGCCAGCGTTTATTTATTTATTTTGTTTGTTTATTTTTTGTTTTTTTCTTTTTGGAGGGCAATTGGGGTTAAGTGACTTGCCCAAAGTCACATGGCTAGTTTTTGTGTTAAGTGTGTGAGGTCGGATTTGAACTCAAGTCCTCCTGACTCCAGGGCTGGTGCTCTATTCACTGAGCCACCTAGTCACCCCAACCTCATAATTTTTTACAACACATTTAAAATTTCATTACAATTGTGTACCAAAACTTGTTGATTGCAACTTTATTGATTGCATCTCCTTATTCCTATTCTTTGCCACCAGAAAAAGAGCTACTGTAAATATTTTTGTATATATGGGCCCTTTTCATGTTTCTTTAATCACTTTGGAATATAGACCTAGCAATGATGTAGTTGGGTCAAAGGCTACCCACAGTTTTGTACTCTTTGGATATGGTTACAAATTGGTCTCCAGAATGTGGAGACCAGTTTGCAATTCAATGAACAGTGCAGCATCACACCTATTTCCCAACAACCCCTCCAGCATTTATCATTTTCCTTTTCTCTCATATAAGCCAATCTGATATGTATGAGGTGGTACCTCAGAGTTGTTTTAATTTACATTTCTCCAATTTTTAGTGATTTAAAATATTTTTATGTGACTATTAAAACTGATTTCTTCAGAAAACTGCCTGTTCACTTATTAATTGAGGAATGACTCTTATTTTTATACATTTTTCTTAGTTCCCTATCTATTTGAGAAATGAGACATTTTTCAGAGAAACTTGCCATTAGTTTCCCTTCTCCCATTTCCTACTTTTCTTCTAATTTTGGCTGCATTGATTTTATTTGTTCAGAATATTTTATTTTTAATTTCATGTAATTAAAATTATTCACTTTACCTTCTATAATCTTCTTTATTACTTGCTTGGTTGTACTTCCTTTCCTTATTCTTAGATCTGACAGGTCAATTTTTTCATGCTCTCCTAATTTGCTTATACTATCACCTCTTATATCTAAATTATGTACCGATTTTGAGCTTATCTTTGTTTACAACATGAAATGTTGGACTATGTCTACTTTCTGCATCTTTCCAGTTTTCCTAGTTTTGTTGCTATTTAGTCATTTTCAATCATGTCTGAGTCACTGTGACCCTTTCTGCAGTTTCCTTTTCAAGATACTGGAGTAGTTTGCCATTTCTGTCTCCATCTCATTTTGTAGATTAGGAAACAGGCAAAAAAGGTTAAATGGCTTATCTAAGGTCACATTGCTAGTAAGTGTCTGAGGCTAGACTTGAACTCAGGTCTTCCTGATGCCAATCTGGCATGCTTTCCACTGTGTCCTCTAAATGACTTTATTTTCCCCAGTAGTTTTTGTCAAATAGTGAGTACTTACCCCCAAAGCTTAGATTTTGGGGTTTATCAAACACCAGATTACTAAGGTAATTTATTTTTGTATATTATCTACCTAGTGAATTCCTCTGATAAACCACTCTTTTTTTGAAATTGAAGGACCAGATTATTTTTATGATCACCACTTTATACGATAGTTTAAAAACTGGTATTGCTATGCCACCTTAGTTCACTTTTTTGGGGGGCATTAGTTTCCTTGTTATTCTTGACCTTTTGGTCTTCCAAATGAATTTTGTTATTATTTTTCTAGTTCTGAGCTTCTATCTTGTTCCAACAGCATGCTTGCAATTGTTCTTCTAGGTTTACCCTTCACTTCTGGAGATAACTACTTATTTGTACAAACTTTTAGATTTATTTTATCAGTTTCACTGCCTATAGAATTGATTTCTGGATGATGACCACATGAGTGTGCTTGATTAGGTTTCTCAAAATGTGCATGTGGGTCTACTTTTTTCAGGTACATAGAAGTTTTTAGTATTAGGGATGTCAAGATGCAGGCTGATAGGAGAAGAATGATTTGAAGCTATAGACAGTACTTATACAAATTATGTTGATATTGTAGTTTGGAGTGTTCTTTTGACATTTTTTACTCTCAACTAAATGATATTTCAAATTTTTTTTTGAGAGAGTAGAATAAAAAAAGAGGGGGTGCTCATATTTTCCTTTCCATAGCATCAATTTGATGGTATTCTTGTAATGCATTTAATGCTATCTCTTTAACAATTAAATTATTTTCAATATTGCCCTGAACATCTCTAGACAAAGACATTTTTGGAGGGGTTGGGGAGGATGGCTGGATAGTATAAAAAATTATCATCATAGAAAAATTTGCTCTTAATGCAGACTTGCAACTCATTTGTTTTAGATATTTGTGGGGTGGAGTTGGAAATTTAAGTGATTTGCTTTGCCATACGATTACACTGATCAGTACTTTAAACCACCTTTCTGACTTCAAGGCTGTAACGATACTGGGATTTGAAGATCTTCCACGCCCCTTGAGCTTGCTGATGTAGCAGGAAGGGGTGGAGCAAGAGAACGCCGGAACCAAGCTAGTCTGTGCAGTGCGGACTGGAAGCGGCGTCAGAGGCAGTAGCTGCGGCTGCGAACTCTTTTTGCTTTG
>JAQQSV010002822.1:10777-21255 GCA_028646515.1 Pseudochirops corinnae | reverse complement strand
CATAACTATATATAGTAAGGATGCCACATCAATCCTACTTTGTTGTGATTCTCAGCATCTAGCACAGTGTTTAATACATGTATATTAAATTGCTGAATTTCATAGAAATCTGAAAGACCCATAAGAACTGATGCAGAGTAATGCAAGCAGAACAAGAAGAACAATCTATACAATTACTACAGTAATGTAAAGGAAAACAACAGTAAAATACTTAAGAACTTGGACCAATGCTATTTCCAATGATGACTTCAGAAGACCAATGATAGATAAAGAACATGGAGAGGCAGTAGATTAGGGGTACGGAATTAGACATAGAAAGAGCCAATATGTGATTTTATTTTTGCTTGGTTTTATTTAGTTGTTACAAGGGAGGACTTTCATCTGGTGGAGATGGGAGCATAGAGAGAAAAGTAAGGGAAGGGAAGGAATGTGATGTAGTGGTACCGATACAGAAAAAAATGAAGAAAGAAAAGAGTGCCAATGAACAGTAAAAAAAAAAAAAATACACAGAAGAGAACAGAAAGAAGTCACAAGGGGACACAGACAAGCAGAGTCAATTTAGAACTAACATAATAAATTTGAAATATCTTTTTACATAGTGGAGATTTGCAGTTCCATATGCAGGATTCTTTTTCTGATTTTCTTTGTAGGAGCATATGGCAACAATTGAAGGCAACAAGCATATATTAAACACTAACTAGATGCCAAGCATGGTGCTAACAAATGTTTGTACTTATTGAGGTTTAGTTGTTGAAGTGGCCACATACTCAGATTCTTTCCAGCTTTCTCACAATCTCTTTTGTTAAACCTTTTTAGTTTTGTGATCCTTTCCATCTCTGCGTATAAGGAAATACAAGTGATAAAGCATGACGTGACTCACATTTCTCACATTAGGGTGACTCTGATCTACTTGTCCTACTCTTTCCATCAGTCTAGCCTTGAGCACCTGCTGGCAAATGACTGATGGCCATGTCAATAACTTTGCAAAAGAGGATTCATCCAAACTGCTGCACACCTGATTTATTAAAGTCCTTGGTTCTATTCCCATGAAGAGAAATATCCAATTCTAAGTTATCACTGGCTTAGATCAGGAAGGGATCTGTGCAGTTCCTTCTAGAACAAGGAAATGCACTGAGGGAACATAGCAGATTCTTGAAAGAGACAAATTCTCCCAAAGAAAAACCAGATTGACTTGCAGACTGTCTTCAGTTGAGCCAAAACATTTGTTAAATATGGAAAAAAATTGTCACTTGGCTGGTTATTTTGACTACGTGATGACAGCCCCAACTATTGCGACTGATTTCTTCCCTGATGAAATAACTAGTCTGACATCATGTGGGCATTGTAATTACCGATAAGCCAAACGTTGTATCTCAAACTATACCATATTTGAGATCAAGATGCTCCAAGGACAAGAAAAATCAAAAAGATTATAACTCAGTGATTGGTGATAAGGGAGAAAAAGGAAATCAGATACAGTATTCTGGAATGGCAATTTGCACTTTGATAGGCTTTCATTAGAGTTTGAAACAAGGTTTTGAGGTCATCTGCTTATGCTAAATACCACAGACCCAAACCAAACATGCTTATTTTGTCCCCCTGAGAGGAACTCCTCTGGGTCACCTGTGCTTATGAGATTTACAGTAACTGGCCTACTTTCAACAGCTTCAAATAAAAGTCTCAGAAAATCCTACACAATTCCTTAACAGCAGAATTATACTCTGTAACCCAAAAAGGTATTTTGGGAACAGCAGAACATTCTGACATTCCCTTTCTTCTTCACAAATTGACATATTGGTTTGTTTAGTAACAGTTCCAACAAAGCCTCCTCTCACCTTATTTCAATGTCATAGAAAAATCAAAGAATTTTCTTTAGAGGTGATATTTAAAGCTGAGACTAAAATCCTCCTCTCATGGCATGCAGATAATCCTGGTTCTCAAAGGCCACACTATCAGAGTATAAGCTCTTGGACATCCTACCAAGGGGTAAAAAAAATTGAGCATAGGTCTAGATATCAATTGTAGGTTGTCTATCCTAGCTAAATTCAGAAAGAGGGGCTTATCAACAAAAGGAAGGTGACTGGGGATGATTTTTATTTTTATTTGCCATTAAAGTATAAAAAAATCAGTCAAGTAATCTACAACCATGAATTTGGAAAACTTTTAAAGTATGGAATTACTGAGTTTGAAGAGTTAAGACAAAGGGATGACAAAGGTGTAGGGCATAAGATAGTCAAAGTCATTGAATCATAGAGTTGGAGCTGTAAGGAAAATCAGATACTAACTAGTCTAGGCCCCTCATTTTATAAATGGGGAACCTGAGACCCAGGGAGATTAGATGAGTCGTTTGTGAAAACACATGTAATCAGCAGCAGAGATGGTGAGATTTGAATCCAGGTCATCAATGGAAACAAGCTGAGTGAAAGAAAGATAAAGTAATTATTATAATCATAATCAAAAGCAGTTCAAGGTTTGCACATTCTTTAAATACATTTTCTCATCTGGCCCCCACATTTTTCTTTGAAGGTCCAGCTCCCAATATGATGATTCCCTTTTTGGGAAGACCTGAGTTTGAATCCTGCCTCTGGCACTTACTAGCTCTGCTGCCTCAGCCTCCTCAACTGGAAAATGATGGTAATAATGGCACCAGCCTCACAGGATTTTTGTGAGAATCAAATGAGGAAATATTTGCAAAGCACTTAGCACAGTGCTTGGCACATAGTATATTTAATGAAAGTTTGTTCCATTCTCCCTTCCCCTTTTCCCTATGGTTCATAGGAAAGAATTGTGACGATGGTTTTAAGGGATGACTTAGTGATTTGGGATAAATCTAAAAAGATCCCATTAGCAGAGATAGACAAAGAACAGGACATTTGTAAAGAGTTTTGCAAACTTTAAAAGCTCTGTATAAATGTGAGCTTTTATTATTGTTTCAATTTTACAACAAATTCAATAATGTCTCTGTGCTAGGCAGTGGGGATAGGCAAAAATAAAAGTGTTCCTACCCTTAGGAAGCTTACATATTTTATCTAAATTTTAAACTTAAACACTAAAGGAAATGGGCATTTTTATTTCTATAGTGTACCAGATGAAGAGGGTGGCACATGAAAAGGGGATATAATTATATACAGCTTGCTTTTTAAAAAAAAGGATCTTAAATTAGTGTCTAAAGCATCTTAAATTAAGCATGTAACATTCAAAGCTATTCTATTTGTGATTCCTTCTGGCCTTCATTCTGTTCTCAGCATTAAAAAAAATGTGCTAATGACCCTCTTTTCTTCTCTGTTTCTCTCTTTCGCCATCTCTCTCTCTTTCTCTCTCCCTCCCTCCCTTCCTCTATCCTTCCTTCCCCCTCCTTCCTTCTCTTCCTTCCTTTCTTCCTCCCTTGCTATCTTCCTTCCTTCCTTCATTTCTTTCTTTTTTCCTCCTTCCCTTTCTTCCATCCTCCTTCTCTTCCTTCCTTTCCTTCCTTCCTTTCTTCCTTCCTTTCTTCCTTCCTTTCTTCCTTCCTTCCTTCCTTCCTTCCTTTCTTTCTTTCTTTCTTCTTTCTTTCTTTCTTTCCTCTCCCAATTAGAAAAGAAAAAGAAAAACAAATACCTGTAACAAATATGTATAGTCAACCTAAATAAATCCATACTTTGACTTTTGCTGAATATTCTGCATCTTAAGTCAATAACTTATCTTAACAAACAGATAACATGCTTCATCACTAGTCCTTTGGAACTATGGTTGATAATTATAATGATCAAGTTTTTAAAGTCTTTCAAAGCATACATATTCTGGTTATACTCACTTCACTCTGCATTAGTTCATACAAATCTTCCCAAGTTTCTCTGAAATTTTTCATCTTGTCATTTCTTACCAAGCAATAATATTTCATGACATTTTAAAAATCATAATTCATTTATCTACTTCCCAGCTGATGAGCAGCTTAATTTCCAATTCTTTCCAGTAACAAAAAAGAGCTGTTTTAAATATTTTTGCACATATAAAAATATTAGCTAGCATTTATCTACACTTTAAGGTTTGCAAAGCACTTTATGATCATTATGTCATCACCCCACAACAATCTTAGGTAGTAGGTACTGCTATCATTAATCCCAGTTTTACAGACGAGGAAACTGAAACTTACATAGGTAAAGTGACTTGCCCAGGGTCACACAGCTAATGAGCATATGAAGTTAGATTTTAATTAGTGGACTGACTCTAGGGCCAGTCCTCTATCAACTGTCCCACCTAGTTGCAGGTCTTTTTTTTTCTTTCTCTGATCTCATTTGGGTCTAGTGATGGTATCACTAAGTCAAAGCATGCTTTAGGGACCTTTGAGACAGAGTTCCATGTTGCTTCCCAGAACAGCTGGACTGAGGGAGCTAACTATCTAATGATGGAATAAGACATATTCAGATGAGTAAATATCAATAAAAAATTCAACAATATATTTTCAGGGTCTTTTAGATGGTATAAGAATTCTTCCCCTCCTTGTCCCTATTTCCTTCAGAGACAAATATGGTAATTATGACAGCAAGATGTGGAATAGAAAGACCACTGTAGTGTAAAGAATATTGGACTTGGAATCAGGCTATTTGTTTAGCTTCATCAAGCCTCAGTTCCCTATTTTATGAAAATGAGGATAATATACCTACTTCAAGTAATAATAATGTCTTGTGTTTGTAGAATTTTAGGGTTTGCAAAATAATGACCCTCTTTTCTTCTCTGTTTCTCTCTTTCGCCATCTCTCTCTCTTTCTCTCTCCCTCCCTCCCTTCCTCTATCCTTCCTTCCCCCCCTCCTTCCTTCTCTTCCTTCCTTTCTTCCTCCCTTTTCTAAAAATAAGATTTTGAGTAAGGTTATAAGTGAAACACAGCTGCCTACATATAATTCTAAGAGAAAAAAATTTTAATTTTTAAAGTTCTATTTCTAGCTACAGTTTATTTAGAAACATAGTGGCTAATTTCTCAAAGCTCAAAGTGGGTCTTTCTCCTCATTGATTCACAGTCATTGATTGTTCCCACTGTAATGAATAGTTAGGTATTATAAAGGCTCTGTAGAGAACGTGCATGAACATAACATGTCCCCTTCAAGTCTGTGCTCTAAGATAGCACAGACATTTGTCATTAAGTCATTTGAGGGTCATAGCAAATTGAGTGTTCCCCGGAAATGAACATCAGCAGATGCCTCTTCAATAAAGCAAGTGAGTAAATGATCACCACAACAACAAATAGATAGCCTTTGAGGAACTCCCCTTTCCTACCTCCCCTTTCCCAAGAGGGAAACTGAGAGATGACTGGTGAACATTCAGGATTTGTGATCCTCTCCCAGGGCCTGTCCTATATCAAGAGTGCTTTAATTTGACAGGCTGCTCAAGGTAACAGTGAATGACTGTCCTCCGCAGGGAAACTTTTGAGCATGAGTTGGGCCTTTGACCAGGCTCTCCTAGTGAGTGAGACATTCAAAGAATCAATAGATCACAGGCTATTTCCATGTCTTCTAAAATATCAGGCAGATTGTTCTATTGCAGCTTTAATAAATTTAGAGGAAAATATGGGACTGAAAGACAGGGAATTCCTACAGAAGATTCAGATAACATGAGAAATAACAATGAATATTTACAAAGAAAAAACTTACAATTACTTTTTAAAAAGTTTGTTAGAATTGCCTCATCTAGAGAAGATAAAACTTAGTTATCTACAGAACAACATAAACAACCATAAAGCTTTTGAGAATATTGATACCAAATAGCAGATATAAACATCCTGTGGGAATATGAGAGACACAGCATCCTTATCCTCTTGTCTGTTTCCTGGAGTTTTACTCAGTATGCTTTCATTGAACCTCTGGACTATGAGTTTACATTGACATACTTTTATTCAATCATAAAAAACCACTACATTAAAAAAAATCCAATGGAGTATTAAACCACAGAAAATTAAAAGTAAAAGAAAAATAATAGGTTTGTCGCTTGCCCTAGGACTGTTTTCCCTCGAAGGTTAACTTCCAGTTACTCTACTATTATTTTGTATGTTGTTGTTGTTCAGTTGTGGCCTACTCTTTGTGATCCTATTTGGGATTTTCTTGGCAAAATACTGGAGTGGTTTGCCATTTCATTCTCCAGCTCATTTTACAGATGAGGAAACAGAGGTGAACATGGTTAAGTCACACAGCCAGTAAGTGTCCAAAGGCAGATCTAAAGTCAGGAAGATGAGTCTTCCTGACTCCAGACCTGGCCCTCTATCCACTCAATTACCCAGATGCCCCATATTTTGTATATACCTATTTATATGCCTGTTACCACCCCCATTAGAATGTAAGCTTCCAGAGGGCAGGAAAGTTTCTTTTTTAACTTTTCTTTGTACCTCTAGTGCTTAACACAATGTCTGGTATGTAGAAAGTGCTTAATAAATGCTTTTTCATTGATTGATTGATTGAACAAGGTGGGAAGAATGATTTTTCTATAATGATAATAGTATTTACAGCAATTGAAATTTATATAGAACTTTAAAGTGTGCAAAGTTTTTTACATACATTACCTGATTGAGTCTTACAAAAACCCTGCAAAGTGGGTAATGCAGTTATTATTACCCTCCTCTTACTGATGAGGAAATTGAGGCAACAAGAGACAAGATGACCTTGCCCAAGGACATACAACTAAATAATATCAGAGGCAGAATTTGAATCTAGGTCTCCCAATCACAAATTAGTAATCATTCCATTATGCCATGCTGTTTCTCAATATAAATGGCCTCTTGCTATATGGGACATCTGCATAGGATGTGTAATTCTTAAATTATTGTCTGTGTACATGTGCTCTATTGTTCACATATGCACAAGTGGGACAGTGACTATATATATATATGTAAAATGTGCCAGTTCCAGAACTGAACAGCAAGGAGAGAACCAGCTAGATAACTTTAAGGAAATTGCCAAGTTCTTTCAAAGACCTACAAACTTCTCCCTGAAACAAAGGCCATAACATCAATATTTATCTCATGATACTATATGGCTATGAATCATAAAATATCAATGTTTCTAAAGACTAACGATGAATACCATCCAAAAGACAATGGAGACGTTCATGGTGGGTGTGAACAGGTTGCAACATGTTACAAATGAGGAATTATGTCAGAGATGTGGTATAAAGGTTATCATCAGAAAAAAAATATATAACCAGGAAAAAGATGATTTTGTCACATGGTGGCTATGAGGAATAACCAAGGGACAGCTTGTGAATTCTACTGGTATCCATAAAATATTAAGAAATCTAGAAGAAGGTCCTTAGCACATTGGATGAACCCTATGAGATAGGTATATGGGAAGGTATGGGCAAGACTAACTTAGGAAGGGCAGGCATGCATGAGTTCTGGTCACCATTGTTGGAAGGATTATCCACACTACTGATATCATAGATCTACTGATTATTGCAGTTTGAAGAAAAGTAGGTGCCTAAGATATTTTATACACTATATCTTTCTTAGCTTAGGAAGTCATGTCATGACCAAGTTGAAGAACCAACCATTTGACCATCAAGTGTCAGTAGCATCATGATTCTTAATAGGGTTAATAACATTGGGCATCCTGTATTTGATTGCTTGTCCTTCCAATGGGGGTGGGTGACGAGGGAGGAAGAGAAAGAATCTAGAATTTAAAGTTCTATGATCAAATGTTAAAAATATATGTGTGTGTGTGTGTGTGTGTGTATATATATATATATATATATTATTATTATTATTATTATTAACTACATCCAACTGGAACTTAAGATACACAGGCACTGTGGTAGGGAGATCCATCCTTCCCTACCGGAAAGTCAGAGGGGCAATGGAGGAGGACATAGGAGAGAATAGATTGGGGTAGGGGTTATACAATGGGATGGCTGTTTTGCGGTGGTGGGTAGGGGAAAGATGGGGAGAAAATTTGTAACACAAAATCTCATGGAAATTAATGATGTAAACTAAAATAAATAAAAGTTTTTTAAAAAAAGTACAGGCAAAAAAAAGGAAAAGAAATAATATTGGTCATCAATATTATATATAACAATATATAAATAATATAATATAAAAATATATTATAATATAATATAATATCTATAATATGTAAAATAATATAATAATATATAAATAAATATAATATATACATACAAGATTTGTTGGGTCTAGTCAATCAATCAGTCAATCAATACAGTATACTGATGTGAAAATATTCTTATATTGCTCAAGGCTAAATTACAGTAATTACTCTTGGAAGTTTGGGTTTGCTATTTTGACAACTTCCCTTATGAATTGTGGCTGTTTCCTTTCTGGGCACTAGTAATATCTTAGGAACAGTCACGGTCAGGTACACGGATGGTGGACTCTGTTTTGTTCATTGGAGTATTTTTTTAAAATTGAGACAGCATGCTACTGGGGAAAGAGCCTTGGACTGATGATTAGGAGACCTGGTCCTATTTGACTTTGTGATGAACTACTGTGTGATGTTGGATTAATTACTTCAACTTTGTGGTTCTTGATTTCTTCATCTATTAAACCAGGACAGTCATATAGTCTCTCCCTAACCAAAAGAATTATTATGAGGAAAGTGCTCTGTAAAGCATTTATTAAACACCTGCTCAATCAAAGCATTTATTAAAGACTTATTATATACCAGCCTCTGTGCTATGGGTTATTAATAAAAAATGAATTAGTTCCTGTTCTCAAAGAGGTTACTGTTGGAGTACATAGCACACAGGTACTAATATATGCAGAATAAATGAAAATAAGTACAAAGTAATTAGACACAAAATGGTTAGGGAGAGAACAAAGTAGCATGAGAGGGGAACAAAAAAGTGTCACGTAGAACATAATATTTGATCAACAAAGAATTCAGAACTAACCAAGCAATAGAGGGGATCACGGAAAATAAAATAGCTGTTTTTGATTACATAAAATTAAGAAGTTCTTATACAAGAAATTTAATGATGTTATAATTAGTAGAGAAACAGATAACTGGGTGTAAATAAAACCTTTGTAGTAATTTGTTTTCTGCTAAATCTATTCGAATTTATAAGAGCCATTCCCCTAAAAATAAGGGCCAAAGATATGGATGGACATTTTTCAAAGAACGCAACCCAAGCTAACAAGAACCATATTGAAAAATGCTCCAAACACCAATAATTAGAGAAATGTAAGTTAAAGACAACTTTAAGGCTCTATGTTTCACTCAAAAGAGGGTGTCAAAAGAAGAAAAAATGACAAATGTTGGAAGGGCTACTTGAAAACATGCACATTTTTACACTACAAACTGGTTCAGCCATTGTGGAAAATAATTTGGAATTATGCCCCCCAAGTTACTAAACTATCTATATTCTTTGACTCGATTGTCTCAGCATTAGGCCCATATCTGAAGGAGATAACAAAGGAAAAGGACCTTTTATATACAAAAAATATTTATAGGAACTCTTTCTGTGGTAGCCAAATCTAGAAAATAAGAAGGTACCCCCCCCTTTTCATGGGAAATAGCTAAAACAATTGTATGTGAATGCAAGGGAATATTGTTGTACTCTAAGAAATAATGAAAAGGAACAGTTTTGGAGGAAAATGGAAGGCCTCCTTGGACTGACAGAGCTAGGAGAACAATTTGTACAATGACTGTAACATTATAGAGACAAATGACTTTGAAAGAGTTTAGAACTTTAAATAATGCTATGATAAACCATGACTCTTGAGTACTGAAGATGAATAACATCACCCACATCTGGCCAAGAAGGTGATTGAATTAAAATGTAGACAGAGACATTTTCAGATATGAACAATGTGGGAAGTTTTTCTTTTCTTTTCTTTTTCTTTTCACTACAGTGTTTGCATTTGTTATGATTTTTTAAATTATTCTATTTGGAAAGGGCAATAGGAAGGAAAGATAAATACTTATAAAAATAAATCAATATTTTCAAATGGTGGTGTCTGAAATATATCTTGATGGATAAAGGGTTTATATGAGATGTATGTGAGAAGGCACTGAATTCCAGCTATAGGTGATGGCCAATGTAAAGGCATATAGCTAGGATATGGGGTGTCATGTGTAAGCCACACAGAGAGAACCAATTTGGCCATAGCAACATAGAGTATGAAAGGGGATTATGACATCATGAATCTGGAAAGATAGATTAGGGTCAGATTGTGTAAGGCTTTAAAAACTCATCAGTCATTTATAATTTCTCTTAGAGAAGAAAAGAACTCAATGAAATTTACTGTGTACAGGAGTGACATGGTCACATCTGGTCTTAAGAAAAATCATTTTGGCAGCTATATGAAGGCTAGATTGGAATGGGAAGGCTTGGGAAGCTATGGCAACTGTCCAGATAAGAAGTAATTAGGGTGGAGAGAAGGGAACAGATAAGAGAGATGTTGTAGAGGTAGAAACAGAAAGATTTAGCAACTGATTGGCTATGTGATGTGAGGGAGAATGCAGAGTTGAAGATAATGTCAAGGTCATGAACCTAGGAGAATG
>JAQQSV010002822.1:0-10677 GCA_028646515.1 Pseudochirops corinnae | reverse complement strand
ATATATCCACATACATATTTCTCAAATCTCCTCCTTATCTGTATTTCTACATCACCAACTGCCTATTGGACACTTCAAATTTGGTGTCCTAAAAGTATTTCAAGTTCAACATGTCCAAAGTAGGACTCATTGTTTTTTTCCTAAAACCCACTCCTGTACTGAGTTTCCTTATCTCTGTCAAAATGCCCCACTATTTTTCCATTCTCCTAGGTTCATGACCTTGACATTATCTTCAACTCTGCATTCTCCCTCACATCACATAGCCAATCAGTTGCTAAATCTTTCTGTTTCTACCTCTACAACATCTCTCTTATCTGTTCCCTTCTCTCCACCCTAATTACTTCTTATCTGGACAGTTGCCATAGCTTCCCAAGCCTTCCCATTCCAATCTAGCCTTCATATAGCTGCCAAAATGATTTTTCTTAAGACCAGATGTGACCATGTCACTCCTGTACACAGTAAATTTCATTGAGTTCTTTTCTTCTCTAAGAGAAATTATAAATGACTGATGAGTTTTTAAAGCCTTACACAATCTGACCCTAATCTATCTTTCCAGATTCATGATGTCATAATCCCCTTTCATACTCTATGTTGCTATGGCCAAATTGGTTCTCTCTGTGTGGCTTACACATGACACCCCATATCCTAGCTATATGCCTTTACATTGGCCATCACCTATAGCTGGAATTCAGTGCCTTCTCACATACATCTCATATAAACCCTTTATCCATCAAGATATATTTCAGACACCACCATTTGAAAATATTGATTTATTTTTATAAGTATTTATCTTTCCTTCCTATTGCCCTTTCCAAATAGAATAATTTAAAAAATCATAACAAATGCAAACACTGTAGTGAAAAGAAAAAGAAAAGAAAAGAAAAACTTCCCACATTGTTCATATCTGAAAATGTCTCTGTCTACATTTTAATTCAATCACCTTCTTGGCCAGATGTGGGTGATGTTATTCATCTTCAGTACTCAAGAGTCATGGTTTATCATAGCATTATTTAAAGTTCTAAACTCTTTCAAAGTCATTTGTCTCTATAATGTTACAGTCATTGTACAAATTGTTCTCCTAGCTCTGTCAGTCCAAGGAGGCCTTCCATTTTCCTCCAAAACTGTTCCTTTTCATTATTTCTTAGAGTACAACAATATTCCCTTGCATTCACATACAATTGTTTTAGCTATTTCCCATGAAAAGGGGGGGGTACCTTCTTATTTTCTAGATTTGGCTACCACAGAAAGAGTTCCTATAAATATTTTTTGTATATAAAAGGTCCTTTTCCTTTGTTATCTCCTTCAGATATGGGCCTAATGCTGAGACAATCGAGTCAAAGAATATAGATAGTTTAGTAACTTGGGGGGCATAATTCCAAATTATTTTCCACAATGGCTGAACCAGTTTGTAGTGTAAAAATGTGCATGTTTTCAAGTAGCCCTTCCAACATTTGTCATTTTTTCTTCTTTTGACACCCTCTTTTGAGTGAAACATAGAGCCTTAAAGTTGTCTTTAACTTACATTTCTCTAATTATTGGTGTTTGGAGCATTTTTCAATATGGTTCTTGTTAGCTTGGGTTGCGTTCTTTGAAAAATGTCCATCCATATCTTTGGCCCTTATTTTTAGGGGAATGGCTCTTATAAATTCGAATAGATTTAGCAGAAAACAAATTACTACAAAGGTTTTATTTACACCCAGTTATCTGTTTCTCTACTAATTATAACATCATTAAATTTCTTGTATAAGAACTTCTTAATTTTATGTAATCAAAAACAGCTATTTTATTTTCCGTGATCCCCTCTATTGCTTGGTTAGTTCTGAATTCTTTGTTGATCAAATATTATGTTCTACGTGACACTTTTTTGTTCCCCTCTCATGCTACTTTGTTCTCTCCCTAACCATTTTGTGTCTAATTACTTTGTACTTATTTTCATTTATTCTGCATATATTAGTACCTGTGTGCTATGTACTCCAACAGTAACCTCTTTGAGAACAGGAACTAATTCATTTTTTATTAATAACCCATAGCACAGAGGCTGGTATATAATAAGTCTTTAATAAATGCTTTGATTGAGCAGGTGTTTAATAAATGCTTTACAGAGCACTTTCCTCATAATAATTCTTTTGGTTAGGGAGAGACTATATGACTGTCCTGGTTTAATAGATGAAGAAATCAAGAACCACAAAGTTGAAGTAATTAATCCAACATCACACAGTAGTTCATCACAAAGTCAAATAGGACCAGGTCTCCTAATCATCAGTCCAAGGCTCTTTCCCCAGTAGCATGCTGTCTCAATTTTAAAAAAATACTCCAATGAACAAAACAGAGTCCACCATCCGTGTACCTGACCGTGACTGTTCCTAAGATATTACTAGTGCCCAGAAAGGAAACAGCCACAATTCATAAGGGAAGTTGTCAAAATAGCAAACCCAAACTTCCAAGAGTAATTACTGTAATTTAGCCTTGAGCAATATAAGAATATTTTCACATCAGTATACTGTATTGATTGACTGATTGATTGACTAGACCCAACAAATCTTGTATGTATATATTATATTTATTTATATATTATTATATTATTTTACATATTATAGATATTATATTATATTATAATATATTTTTATATTATATTATTTATATATTGTTATATATAATATTGATGACCAATATTATTTCTTTTCCTTTTTTTTGCCTGTACTTTTTTTAAAAAACTTTTATTTATTTTAGTTTACATCATTAATTTCCATGAGATTTTGTGTTACAAATTTTCTCCCCATCTTTCCCCTACCCACCACCGCAAAACAGCCATCCCATTGTATAACCCCTACCCCAATCTATTCTCTCCTATGTCCTCCTCCATTGCCCCTCTGACTTTCCGGTAGGGAAGGATGGATCTCCCTACCACAGTGCCTGTGTATCTTAAGTTCCAGTTGGATGTAGTTAATAATAATAATAATAATAATATATATATATATATATATACACACACACACACACACACACATATATTTTTAACATTTGATCATAGAACTTTAAATTCTAGATTCTTTCTCTTCCTCCCTCGTCACCCACCCCCATTGGAAGGACAAGCAATCAAATACAGGATGCCCAATGTTATTAACCCTATTAAGAATCATGATGCTACTGACACTTGATGGTCAAATGGTTGGTTCTTCAACTTGGTCATGACATGACTTCCTAAGCTAAGAAAGATATAGTGTATAAAATATCTTAGGCACCTACTTTTCTTCAAACTGCAATAATCAGTAGATCTATGATATCAGTAGTGTGGATAATCCTTCCAACAATGGTGACCAGAACTCATGCATGCCTGCCCTTCCTAAGTTAGTCTTGCCCATACCTTCCCATATACCTATCTCATAGGGTTCATCCAATGTGCTAAGGACCTTCTTCTAGATTTCTTAATATTTTATGGATACCAGTAGAATTCACAAGCTGTCCCTTGGTTATTCCTCATAGCCACCATGTGACAAAATCATCTTTTTCCTGGTTATATATTTTTTTTCTGATGATAACCTTTATACCACATCTCTGACATAATTCCTCATTTGTAACATGTTGCAACCTGTTCACACCCACCATGAACGTCTCCATTGTCTTTTGGATGGTATTCATCGTTAGTCTTTAGAAACATTGATATTTTATGATTCATAGCCATATAGTATCATGAGATAAATATTGATGTTATGGCCTTTGTTTCAGGGAGAAGTTTGTAGGTCTTTGAAAGAACTTGGCAATTTCCTTAAAGTTATCTAGCTGGTTCTCTCCTTGCTGTTCAGTTCTGGAACTGGCACATTTTACATATATATATATAGTCACTGTCCCACTTGTGCATATGTGAACAATAGAGCACATGTACACAGACAATAATTTAAGAATTACACATCCTATGCAGATGTCCCATATAGCAAGAGGCCATTTATATTGAGAAACAGCATGGCATAATGGAATGATTACTAATTTGTGATTGGGAGACCTAGATTCAAATTCTGCCTCTGATATTATTTAGTTGTATGTCCTTGGGCAAGGTCATCTTGTCTCTTGTTGCCTCAATTTCCTCATCAGTAAGAGGAGGGTAATAATAACTGCATTACCCACTTTGCAGGGTTTTTGTAAGACTCAATCAGGTAATGTATGTAAAAAACTTTGCACACTTTAAAGTTCTATATAAATTTCAATTGCTGTAAATACTATTATCATTATAGAAAAATCATTCTTCCCACCTTGTTCAATCAATCAATCAATGAAAAAGCATTTATTAAGCACTTTCTACATACCAGACATTGTGTTAAGCACTAGAGGTACAAAGAAAAGTTAAAAAAGAAACTTTCCTGCCCTCTGGAAGCTTACATTCTAATGGGGGTGGTAACAGGCATATAAATAGGTATATACAAAATATGGGGCATCTGGGTAATTGAGTGGATAGAGGGCCAGGTCTGGAGTCAGGAAGACTCATCTTCCTGACTTTAGATCTGCCTTTGGACACTTACTGGCTGTGTGACTTAACCATGTTCACCTCTGTTTCCTCATCTGTAAAATGAGCTGGAGAATGAAATGGCAAACCACTCCAGTATTTTGCCAAGAAAATCCCAAATAGGATCACAAAGAGTAGGCCACAACTGAACAACAACAACATACAAAATAATAGTAGAGTAACTGGAAGTTAACCTTCGAGGGAAAACAGTCCTAGGGCAAGCGACAAACCTATTATTTTTCTTTTACTTTTAATTTTCTGTGGTTTAATACTCCATTGGATTTTTTTTAATGTAGTGGTTTTTTATGATTGAATAAAAGTATGTCAATGTAAACTCATAGTCCAGAGGTTCAATGAAAGCATACTGAGTAAAACTCCAGGAAACAGACAAGAGGATAAGGATGCTGTGTCTCTCATATTCCCACAGGATGTTTATATCTGCTATTTGGTATCAATATTCTCAAAAGCTTTATGGTTGTTTATGTTGTTCTGTAGATAACTAAGTTTTATCTTCTCTAGATGAGGCAATTCTAACAAACTTTTTAAAAAGTAATTGTAAGTTTTTTCTTTGTAAATATTCATTGTTATTTCTCATGTTATCTGAATCTTCTGTAGGAATTCCCTGTCTTTCAGTCCCATATTTTCCTCTAAATTTATTAAAGCTGCAATAGAACAATCTGCCTGATATTTTAGAAGACATGGAAATAGCCTGTGATCTATTGATTCTTTGAATGTCTCACTCACTAGGAGAGCCTGGTCAAAGGCCCAACTCATGCTCAAAAGTTTCCCTGCGGAGGACAGTCATTCACTGTTACCTTGAGCAGCCTGTCAAATTAAAGCACTCTTGATATAGGACAGGCCCTGGGAGAGGATCACAAATCCTGAATGTTCACCAGTCATCTCTCAGTTTCCCTCTTGGGAAAGGGGAGGTAGGAAAGGGGAGTTCCTCAAAGGCTATCTATTTGTTGTTGTGGTGATCATTTACTCACTTGCTTTATTGAAGAGGCATCTGCTGATGTTCATTTCCGGGGAACACTCAATTTGCTATGACCCTCAAATGACTTAATGACAAATGTCTGTGCTATCTTAGAGCACAGACTTGAAGGGGACATGTTATGTTCATGCACGTTCTCTACAGAGCCTTTATAATACCTAACTATTCATTACAGTGGGAACAATCAATGACTGTGAATCAATGAGGAGAAAGACCCACTTTGAGCTTTGAGAAATTAGCCACTATGTTTCTAAATAAACTGTAGCTAGAAATAGAACTTTAAAAATTAAAATTTTTTTCTCTTAGAATTATATGTAGGCAGCTGTGTTTCACTTATAACCTTACTCAAAATCTTATTTTTAGAAAAGGGAGGAAGAAAGGAAGGAAGAGAAGGAAGGAGGGGGGGAAGGAAGGATAGAGGAAGGGAGGGAGGGAGAGAGAAAGAGAGAGAGATGGCGAAAGAGAGAAACAGAGAAGAAAAGAGGGTCATTATTTTGCAAACCCTAAAATTCTACAAACACAAGACATTATTATTACTTGAAGTAGGTATATTATCCTCATTTTCATAAAATAGGGAACTGAGGCTTGATGAAGCTAAACAAATAGCCTGATTCCAAGTCCAATATTCTTTACACTACAGTGGTCTTTCTATTCCACATCTTGCTGTCATAATTACCATATTTGTCTCTGAAGGAAATAGGGACAAGGAGGGGAAGAATTCTTATACCATCTAAAAGACCCTGAAAATATATTGTTGAATTTTTTATTGATATTTACTCATCTGAATATGTCTTATTCCATCATTAGATAGTTAGCTCCCTCAGTCCAGCTGTTCTGGGAAGCAACATGGAACTCTGTCTCAAAGGTCCCTAAAGCATGCTTTGACTTAGTGATACCATCACTAGACCCAAATGAGATCAGAGAAAGAAAAAAAAAGACCTGCAACTAGGTGGGACAGTTGATAGAGGACTGGCCCTAGAGTCAGTCCACTAATTAAAATCTAACTTCATATGCTCATTAGCTGTGTGACCCTGGGCAAGTCACTTTACCTATGTAAGTTTCAGTTTCCTCGTCTGTAAAACTGGGATTAATGATAGCAGTACCTACTACCTAAGATTGTTGTGGGGTGATGACATAATGATCATAAAGTGCTTTGCAAACCTTAAAGTGTAGATAAATGCTAGCTAATATTTTTATATGTGCAAAAATATTTAAAACAGCTCTTTTTTGTTACTGGAAAGAATTGGAAATTAAGCTGCTCATCAGCTGGGAAGTAGATAAATGAATTATGATTTTTAAAATGTCATGAAATATTATTGCTTGGTAAGAAATGACAAGATGAAAAATTTCAGAGAAACTTGGGAAGATTTGTATGAACTAATGCAGAGTGAAGTGAGTATAACCAGAATATGTATGCTTTGAAAGACTTTAAAAACTTGATCATTATAATTATCAACCATAGTTCCAAAGGACTAGTGATGAAGCATGTTATCTGTTTGTTAAGATAAGTTATTGACTTAAGATGCAGAATATTCAGCAAAAGTCAAAGTATGGATTTATTTAGGTTGACTATACATATTTGTTACAGGTATTTGTTTTTCTTTTTCTTTTCTAATTGGGAGAGGAAAGAAAGAAAGAAAGAAGAAAGAAAGAAAGAAAGGAAGGAAGGAAGGAAGGAAGGAAGAAAGGAAGGAAGAAAGGAAGGAAGAAAGGAAGGAAGGAAAGGAAGGAAGAGAAGGAGGATGGAAGAAAGGGAAGGAGGAAAAAAGAAAGAAATGAAGGAAGGAAGGAAGATAGCAAGGGAGGAAGAAAGGAAGGAAGAGAAGGAAGGAGGGGGAAGGAAGGATAGAGGAAGGGAGGGAGGGAGAGAGAAAGAGAGAGAGATGGCGAAAGAGAGAAACAGAGAAGAAAAGAGGGTCATTAGCACATTTTTTTTAATGCTGAGAACAGAATGAAGGCCAGAAGGAATCACAAATAGAATAGCTTTGAATGTTACATGCTTAATTTAAGATGCTTTAGACACTAATTTAAGATCCTTTTTTTTAAAAAGCAAGCTGTATATAATTATATCCCCTTTTCATGTGCCACCCTCTTCATCTGGTACACTATAGAAATAAAAATGCCCATTTCCTTTAGTGTTTAAGTTTAAAATTTAGATAAAATATGTAAGCTTCCTAAGGGTAGGAACACTTTTATTTTTGCCTATCCCCACTGCCTAGCACAGAGACATTATTGAATTTGTTGTAAAATTGAAACAATAATAAAAGCTCACATTTATACAGAGCTTTTAAAGTTTGCAAAACTCTTTACAAATGTCCTGTTCTTTGTCTATCTCTGCTAATGGGATCTTTTTAGATTTATCCCAAATCACTAAGTCATCCCTTAAAACCATCGTCACAATTCTTTCCTATGAACCATAGGGAAAAGGGGAAGGGAGAATGGAACAAACTTTCATTAAATATACTATGTGCCAAGCACTGTGCTAAGTGCTTTGCAAATATTTCCTCATTTGATTCTCACAAAAATCCTGTGAGGCTGGTGCCATTATTACCATCATTTTCCAGTTGAGGAGGCTGAGGCAGCAGAGCTAGTAAGTGCCAGAGGCAGGATTCAAACTCAGGTCTTCCCAAAAAGGGAATCATCATATTGGGAGCTGGACCTTCAAAGAAAAATGTGGGGGCCAGATGAGAAAATGTATTTAAAGAATGTGCAAACCTTGAACTGCTTTTGATTATGATTATAATAATTACTTTATCTTTCTTTCACTCAGCTTGTTTCCATTGATGACCTGGATTCAAATCTCACCATCTCTGCTGCTGATTACATGTGTTTTCACAAACGACTCATCTAATCTCCCTGGGTCTCAGGTTCCCCATTTATAAAATGAGGGGCCTAGACTAGTTAGTATCTGATTTTCCTTACAGCTCCAACTCTATGATTCAATGACTTTGACTATCTTATGCCCTACACCTTTGTCATCCCTTTGTCTTAACTCTTCAAACTCAGTAATTCCATACTTTAAAAGTTTTCCAAATTCATGGTTGTAGATTACTTGACTGATTTTTTTATACTTTAATGGCAAATAAAAATAAAAATCATCCCCAGTCACCTTCCTTTTGTTGATAAGCCCCTCTTTCTGAATTTAGCTAGGATAGACAACCTACAATTGATATCTAGACCTATGCTCAATTTTTTTTACCCCTTGGTAGGATGTCCAAGAGCTTATACTCTGATAGTGTGGCCTTTGAGAACCAGGATTATCTGCATGCCATGAGAGGAGGATTTTAGTCTCAGCTTTAAATATCACCTCTAAAGAAAATTCTTTGATTTTTCTATGACATTGAAATAAGGTGAGAGGAGGCTTTGTTGGAACTGTTACTAAACAAACCAATATGTCAATTTGTGAAGAAGAAAGGGAATGTCAGAATGTTCTGCTGTTCCCAAAATACCTTTTTGGGTTACAGAGTATAATTCTGCTGTTAAGGAATTGTGTAGGATTTTCTGAGACTTTTATTTGAAGCTGTTGAAAGTAGGCCAGTTACTGTAAATCTCATAAGCACAGGTGACCCAGAGGAGTTCCTCTCAGGGGGACAAAATAAGCATGTTTGGTTTGGGTCTGTGGTATTTAGCATAAGCAGATGACCTCAAAACCTTGTTTCAAACTCTAATGAAAGCCTATCAAAGTGCAAATTGCCATTCCAGAATACTGTATCTGATTTCCTTTTTCTCCCTTATCACCAATCACTGAGTTATAATCTTTTTGATTTTTCTTGTCCTTGGAGCATCTTGATCTCAAATATGGTATAGTTTGAGATACAACGTTTGGCTTATCGGTAATTACAATGCCCACATGATGTCAGACTAGTTATTTCATCAGGGAAGAAATCAGTCGCAATAGTTGGGGCTGTCATCACGTAGTCAAAATAACCAGCCAAGTGACAATTTTTTTCCATATTTAACAAATGTTTTGGCTCAACTGAAGACAGTCTGCAAGTCAATCTGGTTTTTCTTTGGGAGAATTTGTCTCTTTCAAGAATCTGCTATGTTCCCTCAGTGCATTTCCTTGTTCTAGAAGGAACTGCACAGATCCCTTCCTGATCTAAGCCAGTGATAACTTAGAATTGGATATTTCTCTTCATGGGAATAGAACCAAGGACTTTAATAAATCAGGTGTGCAGCAGTTTGGATGAATCCTCTTTTGCAAAGTTATTGACATGGCCATCAGTCATTTGCCAGCAGGTGCTCAAGGCTAGACTGATGGAAAGAGTAGGACAAGTAGATCAGAGTCACCCTAATGTGAGAAATGTGAGTCACGTCATGCTTTATCACTTGTATTTCCTTATACGCAGAGATGGAAAGGATCACAAAACTAAAAAGGTTTAACAAAAGAGATTGTGAGAAAGCTGGAAAGAATCTGAGTATGTGGCCACTTCAACAACTAAACCTCAATAAGTACAAACATTTGTTAGCACCATGCTTGGCATCTAGTTAGTGTTTAATATATGCTTGTTGCCTTCAATTGTTGCCATATGCTCCTACAAAGAAAATCAGAAAAAGAATCCTGCATATGGAACTGCAAATCTCCACTATGTAAAAAGATATTTCAAATTTATTATGTTAGTTCTAAATTGACTCTGCTTGTCTGTGTCCCCTTGTGACTTCTTTCTGTTCTCTTCTGTGTATTTTTTTTTTTTTTACTGTTCATTGGCACTCTTTTCTTTCTTCATTTTTTTCTGTATCGGTACCACTACATCACATTCCTTCCCTTCCCTTACTTTTCTCTCTATGCTCCCATCTCCACCAGATGAAAGTCCTCCCTTGTAACAACTAAATAAAACCAAGCAAAAATAAAATCACATATTGGCTCTTTCTATGTCTAATTCCGTACCCCTAATCTACTGCCTCTCCATGTTCTTTATCTATCATTGGTCTTCTGAAGTCATCATTGGAAATAGCATTGGTCCAAGTTCTTAAGTATTTTACTGTTGTTTTCCTTTACATTACTGTAGTAATTGTATAGATTGTTCTTCTTGTTCTGCTTGCATTACTCTGCATCAGTTCTTATGGGTCTTTCAGATTTCTATGAAATTCAGCAATTTAATATACATGTATTAAACACTGTGCTAGATGCTGAGAATCACAACAAAGTAGGATTGATGTGGCATCCTTACTATATATAGTTATG
>JAQQSV010002821.1:0-21268 GCA_028646515.1 Pseudochirops corinnae | reverse complement strand
TTAGCAAAGGGCCTAGGGGCAGGGAAGATCTTCAGATTCCCATAACACCTTTCTGAAACAGTTTCCTCAGAAGGCCTTTTCCAACTACTCCAGATGTGAGGCATATACTCCAGCCCTCAGGAAAGTTTCTACCAGCTGGGGGAAATGACTTGTTTCATATTCATTATCTTCTTAGGTATCCCCGGAAGAAGTTCTGGAGTGGGAAACCCATTGCTCCAGCTGTTAGAAAAAGAACTGGAGAATTCTCTGATAAGCTTCAATCCTTGCGGAAAGGCCTGAGGGAATTTCAAGGTAAAAGTTGGGAGTAGAAGATAGTATTCCTTCCCCCAAATATTTAACTGATTGCTGATTCTTATCATAGTTTTTTTGGCATCTTCAAACTCAGGATGTCTTCTTGTCCTTTCCCACCTCTCTGTGGTGTGGTCCCTGCGCTATGCCATTTTAAATGCTCTATTACCCTGCTGTAGAACCTCTCCCTCCCCCACCCTTGTTCTCAAGTTCTTGGGTCAGAGTCTCATCATTGCCTCTTTTTTCTCCACTAGGGAAGCTGCTGAGAGTTCTGGAATATAAGACAGGTGGGTATCCAGGATGTCCTCAAATAAGGAAAATTTTTCTTACACACAACTCCCACAGCCAGTCTTAGTAATCCCTTTCTGGGTCAAACAGTTCTTCCATCAGAATGTCCTTACATATATCATCAGGTGACATTATATACATAAAAGACTATATGAATGGTAAAATATTACACAGATGTAAGCCATTATTCATATTTAAACTAAATCTTTCCCATTGAAAAATGTCTGAAATGGGGATCAGTGAACCCTACTTTCTGTATCCTGATGCTTATGAAGCATGAAGACCATAATTTGCTCTCCCCTTATGCTGATTTTTCCCCACTCACAGTATTCTTTTATTCATACCTAATTATTCAGGTCCCCTTCTTTCCTCATAGACCTTTGTCTCCTGTTCCTTGCCCTTCCTAATTTTTTTTTCCCCATTTCTGACTTTCATATAGTCCTTATGGCATCATTATGTCTGCAAAAGGGAGACAGTTTGGCCCAAGGCCAGATGCCAGATGCCATCTCTGTCTCTGACTCTTTTGCTGGGTTCTGGTTGGGATGTTCTTGAATCTTGTGGGACTATTACCCCCAGACCTCTCTCCTTATTTCCTTTCCCTCCCTACTACTTTTCCCCCTTGTCTCCACAGTGAACGTCACTTTGGACCCTCAGACAGCCAGTGGATACCTTATATTGTCTGAGGACTGGAAGTGTGTGTCCTTTACCAACATGTATCAGAGTCTATACCAACACCCCCAGCAATTTGATCCTGAACCTGCAGTTCTAGGTAGTAAGGGCTTCACCTGGGGCAAAGTCTATTGGGAAGTGGTAGTAGAGAGGGAAGGATGGGGGGAAGAGGAAGGAGAGGAAGAAGAAGAAGGAGAAGAGGAAGAAGAAGAAGAAGAAAATGGATATGGGGAAGGAGAGGAGGACTGGGAGACAGATGAGGATGATGAATCAGGTGGAGACGAAGATGAAGATGATTTGGAAGAGGATGATGTTGTTCAGGAGTCCTGTCTGGTGGGTATTGCCAGAGACACTGTGAGGAAGAAGGGGGAGCTCCGCCTAAGCCCTGAGGATGGGGTATGGGCTCTGCGTCTGTCCTCTGCTGGTGTATGGGTTAACACCAACCCTGAAGCAGAGTTGTTCCTTGCCCAGCGACCCAGAAGAGTAGGGATTGCTCTGGATTATGATGGGGGTACAGTGACCTTCACCAATGCAGAATCCCAGGAACTTATTTACACATTCTCAGCATCCTTTACAAGGCGTTTAGTTCCCTTCTTTTGGCTAAATTGGCCAGGAACAAGTCTTACTCTGAAACCCTGAAAGAGAGAGACACACACAAACACACACACAGATCCTCTCTCAGACCCCTCACTTCCTTCACTGCTCTGATTTCCCTTCACAGGGACAAATAGTCCTGGGAATGAACATGATTCATTGAGGGGAAGAGGGTGTCCTCCTGGCGAGGATATCAGGAGTAGGAGAGAGGAGGGTCTCTGTGCCTACTGCCAATCCTTATGTCCTTAGTTTCCGTGGCCCCTTTGTAGACTTGCACCAAGGCTAGTTCTACAACTTGAACTGTCCCAATTATGACATTTCTGATGGTCTCCCTTCTCCATGAGGTGATAACCTTCAAGGCTCTAGCCATGAATTTCACTTGTTCAATTTCTCTTCCCCCACAGTCATTCCCGGTGCCATTGGAGTTCTAGGTAATATTGATGATAAAACCCAGGAGTCTTGCAAAGTTTATTTCTCTAGTTTTCTATGTACTATGCTTTCTCCCCTTTCCCATAATAACCACCTACCCTTGTCTGGCTAGCTGCTTCTCATCCCTCCATTCCAAATCCCACCTCTCCCAGTCAGCCTTCTTCCATGTAGTAAAGAGATAATTTCTTCAAAATATAAATGAAAATATGATGTATGGAATAAAATGGAATTCCCCTAGGGTTTCTTTCAGACTGATGGGCTCTAAGATGTCTGAAGAAGGAAAGGGACTCCATGGATCCCAGGTGCCAGTGGGGATCCATTTCTCTTAGTGCATATTGATTATGTGAAGCCCTTGAGTGAGGTCCTGACCCGAATTCATACTCTGTATTGTTCCAGGGCTTTGCAGATGAGGTTCCTAATGGTTGTCAAGGTATTGACCTCGAGTCCTGATGTCCTGATGTGTACATAGACCCATTTGACTTTGGGAAAATTATTAAGATCAATAAATCACCTTTGTGAATCTATTCTTTTGAGTATGTGACTGAGCCCAGGGTCTCTTATTCCTGTGACTGGGTCTAGCACCTCTCCTCACCTCAAAGGCCAGTGAATTGTAGTAGGTGCTCTGTTCTTGCTTGTATATAGAAATCCCCCTGGTCTCTGGTGCTTTTCCAGCCCTGACTCTGAACTCCTCCAACAAGGCCTTAACTTTTTGTCACTTGTTCCTTCTCATGCAGTTTCAGTCCAGATCCCTCCCTTCTCCCTAAGAAGGGGTAGGGGAAAGATACCAAGGTGCCTCAGAGGTCCACAATTAGATCTCCAGCTCTCTATAGAAGAGAAGGGAATAAAATGGCTACCTACCTCCTAGGGGAAAAAATCCTGGCTCCTTAACCTAGCATTCGTGGTCTTCCACAATCTTCTGCTTATTCAACCCAATATCATGGCCTAACAATCCAAAACAAACTCTGCTCCTATCAAATTACTCCAGTCATTGTCTCTCTACCCTCCTGACACACAAGGGTCACTGCTTACTCATACATTCAGTAGTCCTCCAGGCCTGGAATGCCCTTTCCCTTCTTTTGCTTATCAGAGTCTTCGAGAGCCCACCTCAAGTCCTACCTCTTCCAAGAGGTCTTTCTCAATTCTCTTGCCCACAGTGACTTTGTCATTTCCTTTGTCTTGATGTGATTTCTTGTATGTACCATGTGGTGGCACTTCTCAGATAGTACCTTGTATTACTAATTAACTGTTTCCTATGTACATATTCCGCCCCCCTCCCCCAACTAGACTGTAAGCTATGGAGGGCAAGGGCCATGTTTTACATATCCCACAGTGCTAGATACACTGCATTACTAGTACTGAATAAATATTTGTCAAATCAACTGGGTAATGAAAAAGTAATTTCAGTTGGGCTTTGGAATATGTTCTATATTTTGCAACATGCACTATGGTGTAATACAGTGGTTTTCAAAGTGTGGTCTGGGGGCCCCTAGGGATCTCTTTCAGGGGGTCGGAAAGATCAAAATTTTTCATAATACTAATTTCTAATTTGGTAAATATTGATATAACCCACATAAACAAAGGCTCTTGGAGTGGGATGGGATTGGAGCCCAGTGATGTTTAAGAGCGTATCTGGGTCCTGAGACCAAAAAGTGGAAAAAATTTTTCAAAGAGCTGCTGGTATAGTGGATAGGATGTTAGGTCAGGGAGACCTGAATTCACATCCCTCCTCTTGACATTTATTAGCTGTGTGACTTTGGGGCCTTTGTTTTCTCTTCTATAAAATAAAGAGGCTAGGCCTCTAAGGACCCTTCCAGCTTTGATCCTAGGATCACTTTTTTGCCTCTGCCCTACAAATTCCAACTATATGGGGTGCCAAATTTGGAACTCACTTATTGTGTGACCTTGAACAAGGGATTTCCTTCTGAGTTGGATTCCTCAGTTGCAAAATGCAGGGCCTGGATTAGATATCTTAAGGCCCTTTTGAGCTCTGCAGTCATCCTATGATTCTATTAATGTTGGCTCTGGCTAATTTACATTCCAAAAACATTTTTTTCCTTTGCTTTTTTGTGATCTTCCCCTTTCCAGGTCATAGTGTTATCATGTACATTTTGTAGAGATAGAGAACTACATGGCCTCTTAGTTGGAGTTCTAAAGGCTATGCAATTCATTGGTTTCTAAGTAACAGGAAAATATAGGAATTGCTTTTGCATTCTGGGAGGAAGAGTCTGGAATCTGGGATGGTTGGCCCCAAGGAAGAATTTTTTTCCCTGTAAAGGTCTCTGATTTTCTGACTCATACCCACCAGGAATTTCCCAGGTTTTAACTCCTCAACCTAACCTGATACATAATTTCTGCCTGGCGACAACCTAGGCTTTTTGTTGGAGAAGAAGACTCAGGCATAACCAATCCCAGAGTAGGAGTCTTCAACACACCAGCCCCCTCGTCTGCCAGGCTCGATGCCACTTGGTTACTACTGGAAGGAGTTTACAGTTTCCTGGGGAGGTAACACTTGGAGAAACAGAAATTGGCGAGTCGAAGGAAACAAGTTAATAACCAAGTGGCCTCATCAGTCCTCTTCTGGGAAAGAAAAGATGAGGGGGGAAACAGTGTCATGGGGAGGAGGAATTTAAATCACCAGACCCGGAGAAATTGTAATTGATTTAGGAAAAGGGGAGAACAGGCATTCGAAGACCAAGGAAGTATGAGAAAAGTCATGGCATAAGGGTTGGTTGGCAACCTGTCCAAAAGTGACATGATAGATTGGTACTCTTGTTTTTCTGCTATACCAGAAGTACAGGTGATAACTTGCTTGTTAGGTGGGGAACTAGAGGGAGGTGAGTTTGTAGTTTGTTAGGGGGGGAAGGAGAGTGTATTGCCACAAATCTTGGTCTGGGAAAGGGGTTATGACTGGGTAATACATTAATGAAAGGGAGCATGGCTGCCATCTTTGCCCCATGTGGTTTGGTGACACCAGGCAGACACTGGGAATGGAGTAAACATTGTGGGAATAGATGAGGAAGTATGGAGAAGAGATGAACTTGGGCAGAAGCAAAAAGGCTGCAATGAGAAAGCAAGGCTAATGAGTTGGGAGTGAGGAAGTGAGTGACCATTTGGTCAGTGAAAGGACCTCCTGTGCCCTTACTTTACCCCAGATAAACTACCAGTGGCTCCGTCTCACTTTTATGATCAGCTATAAATGCTTCTTTAGCTCATAGAGGCCTAAACAGCCTAGCCCAAACCTACTTTTCCAATGTTTATTATATACATTGTACCCCTCCCTTCACTCTTTGGTCTAATCAAACTGGCCTTCTTGCTGTTCTCACACGAAACTCATTCTCCCATTTCCCTGCCTTTGTACTGTCTGACTCCTGTGCCAAGAATGCACTTGTGTTTCTTTGATGCATAGATGCCTTGTTTCCTTCAAAACTACTCAAGTGGATACCTTCTACGTGAATCCTTTCTTGAATGTCCCTTCCCCAGGAGGTAGATGGCCCTTCCCCCGCAAATGACCATATGTGTTTGCTTCCTATGTAATTGTGTACGTGTTATTGCTGTTTGTCCTTCCTTCTTGAAGATGACCAATGACATGAAGGTGACGTCTTGCCTTGCACATGAATTGGATTTAAGTGAGGCAGAGCTGCACAAAGTTCTCAGCCTCATGCTCTCCAGAGTCTCGGAGGTCCAGTGGTAAGACAAAAATCAGAACAATTGGCGATGGCCCAAGGTGCCTAGGCTCAGCTAGGCCTTGCAGGGTAGAATAATAAGCTGGATTTGCCAGATTCAGTCTCATAGTTCACCTGAAGTGTGCTGAGATACACTATCTGTCTAGGCAGTGGTGTGTCAGACCATTGCTAAATTTTCATTTTCAGCAGGGGAATTGACACTTTGGAAATTGTATTGTTATCTCCCTCAATGGAACATAAGGTCTTTGAGGGCAGGGACAGTTGTATTTTTTTCCTTTTCTTTTTATTCCCAATGTTTAGCACAGTGCCTGGCATGTAGTAAGAGCACAATAAAGTCTTGTAATTTAATTTGTTGGGTTAAAGAGTTTGCACTGGGTTCAGAGACCAATAAGGAGCTTCTATGAGCAGGAGGATGAGGTGATTTTAAAAAAAATGGAGAGGATAGTTTAAACAGCTGAATAAAAGACCATATGCTGCTTTCGTAAAGTAACAGGATATTAAAGAAAACAAAATCAGTAGCTTTATTCCAGGCCTAAGAAGCCGAATAACTGATGTCCAGCTCTAAATTCCTGATTTGGAAAAAGAGGAGAGAGATGGTTTCCTAAAGAGATCTCCTTTAGGAAAAGGCAGGAACAGTTTAAATAATGTTCTTAGGGCATTCTTGATACATATTTATATGTATCATAGTGTTCTGATGGTGAAGTGGGTTTGGGGTGCAGAAGAATGGTTTTTATGAAGTCTGCCTGAGACACAAGGTCAGACCAGGGCACCTTTATTCAGTAAATTTAAGACACAAAGTCAGACCACGGCACTCAGGGTACTCCTCATTAATTACCAAAATAATGTTTCTAATCCGATTGTGTTACTCTCCTGCCAAAAAATACTCAGTGGCTCCACATCACCCAGGAGAAAGAATACATAGGTCGCAGCCTAGCTTTTAAGATCCTCTGGTTTTTACCTCCAATTGATTTTTTTGGCTAGACTAATTTCATGCTATTACCCTTCATGTATTTTGCATTCCAGATAAAGTAGACTGCTATGGGTTTCCTGATCTCTTCCTGCCATCACTTCTCCTGCATTCTAACATTCTCTCACTCATACCTGGAATGCCGCCATGTATTTCTTCAGCTCACATGCCATCTTCAGAAATTTTTTTGGACACTGGCTTCCCCCTACATCTTGCCTCCTTTCTTTGATTTCTTAGAGCTTTTTGTCAGGATATCTTTGTTACTTTCTGTCTTGTGTTGTAGTTATTTGTATACATGTTCTATGTTGTATAGGATGCTGGACTTGGAGTCAGGAAGACCTAAGTTCAAACAGTGCTTCAAAAACTTACTAGTTGTGTGATCCTGGGCAAGTCTTAACTTCTCTGGGCCTCAGTTTCATCTTCTTTAAGATGAGGAGGTAGGACTTGATGGACATTAAGGCCCTTTGAGGTCTGAATCTCTGATCTTATGACCCTTCCCCTCCTCCCGTGGGATTGAGGGCATAGACTTTTGTATTCTTTCGTATTCTCATTAGCTCTTATTGTCAGTGTCTTGCACATAGCAGGGCTCAGTATTTGTTAATATTTCTAAAAAAGAATTCTGCTTCAGGCCATGCCGTTTATCTTTTCCCTTCCAGGTGTTTACTTCCTTCCAGTGATGGAGCCTAGGGAAGTGAAACTGCCAAACTACTAGAAAAATAAGTGAAGAAAAATGGACTCTTAGCTGGCTCAGAGGCTGAGAAAGGAGAATAATCCCTTAAGCAGGGAGGACTGGGAATATGAGCGAGATTTATAGATCCTTTTATCTGAAAAAGAGCATTGAGTAGTTTAGAAGTAGCCAGAAGAGGCCCTGCCCAGTCTCACTGTCTTGGCACATTACCTTGCACATAGTGGGTATTTATTACATATTTGTTAGTCAATAAGTATTATAAAGTATTTACTATGTGCCAGGCCAAATTGCCAACATTTGCTGGGTTATGGAGAAAGCAAGGGAGTTCCAGAAAAAATGTGTACTTCTGCTTCATTGACTGTGCTAAAGCCTGTGTGGGTCACAACAAAAGGTAGCAAGTCCTCAAAGAAATGGGAGCACCAGATCATCTTGTTTCCTGAGGAGCTAATATACAGGTCAAGAAGCAACAGTTAGAACTGAACGCAGAACAGCTGATTGGTGAAATATTGGGAAAGGAGTATGACGAGGCTGTATCTTGTCATCTTATTTATTTAACTTATATGCAGAATACATCAAATACCAGCAACCTCAGATAGGCAGATGATACTACTTTGGTAGCAAAAATTGAAGAAGAATTAAGAAGCCTCTTGATGAGGTTGAAGGAAGAGAATATAAAAGCTGGCTTGGAGCTTAACATTAAAAAAAACTGAGCTCATGGCATCTGGTCCCATTGCTTCCTGCCAAATTGAGGGAGAAGAAATGGAAGCAGTGTCAGATTTTATATTCTTGAGCTCAAGATCATTGCAGATGGCAACTGCAGTCATGAAATTAAAAGACACTTGCTCTTTGGAAGGAAAGCTATGGAAAATCCGCACAACATACTAAAAAGCAGAGATGTCACCTTGCTGACGAAGGTTTAAACAGTCAAAGCTATGGTTTTTTCAGTAGTAGTATATGGCTGTGAGAGTTGAGCTATAAGGAAAGCTGAGGGCCACAGAATTGGTGCTTTTGAATTGTGGTGCTGGAGAAGACTTTTGAGAATTCTTTGGACAGCAAGGAGATTAGAGAAATTAGCTTAACTCTGACTATTCATTGGAAGGACAAATACTGAAACTTAAACTTAGATATTTTGGCTTCATGATGAGAAAACAGGAGTCGTTGGTAAAGATTGATTCTGGGAAAGATTGAAGACAAAAGGAGAAGGGGCCAGTAGAGGATGAGGTCGATAGTTGATGTCATAGAAGCAATGAGTATGAGCTTTGATAGACTTCAAGAAGAGGACAAAAGGACCTGGTGTGCTATGGTTCACGAGGTCACAGAGTCAGGAACAACTGAACAACAGTGTGCCAGGCACTGTACTAAGGTCTGGGGATTAAAAAGAGGACAAAGGAACTTACAAATTAATGGTTTGTTGCATTGACATAGATGTTGAAGGAGATTTTGGGGGGAAGCATCCTGAGAATAAGAGGGAACCAAAACCAATATGGCATCTATGGTGATGGAAAACTTTGGGAAAGACCTGTTTTGTCCTTCCTGGTTGGACTATCTGACCAAATCTGTGGGTCTCCAGTATGGACACATTTTTTGCCATGACTACATCATCACCATAAGAAGCAGTGCTAATTTTCCATGTCAGTATTGTCCTGTTCCCTCTACAAGTGGCCATTTCTGAAGTTCAGCTTTCAGCCAAGGGGGATGGACCAGGAGAATGGCACCTTTGTGTTCAATATGGGGAGAAATCTTACTGTGCAGAGAGATCCCTCAGGAGCTCTGTGTAATAGACTGAGGGTCCCCATAGCATAAAGATCATGCAGAAATCCTCATAGAAGATTCCAGTCAGCACTACAGGGTAAGATGTTTGGTCTGTGGGGAAATGAGTTGGAATTGTGGAGCAGCTCCTCAGGCCAAAAGGAATACACCTGGAGGTATAGGGTGTAATAGGAGTGGAGCCAGAGTTACCCCAATGTGTTAAGGAGCCATGCCAAAGACAGAAATGGAGTCTTAGAGTTGGGAGAGTTAGGTGATGGGAAGATGTCCTAGGGACAACGGTTAAGACTTTAATGGAGAGTTCATCTTGAGGGTTGGCAGAGAAGAGATGGGAGAAGTACACAATTTATTGAATTTTACACTCCTGGATTTGGGTGGGGAAGATGGTGGTAGTAAAAATGACTAGTTTTACCTCTGTGGTTCACTTTTAATGGTGAAGGAAATCAAAGTGAGAGACTTAAGTTAGACTGAAGGAGTATGTAATAACCTACATTATATATTCCTCATACACATTACATTTGAGGTAGACAGGGCAGGTATATTATTTCTAGTTTACTGATGGAAAAAGTGAGACCCAGAAAGATGAAAACGACTTATCTAAAGATTGCACAGCATTGAGTGCTAGAGATGGAACTGAAGCAGTCTTGTGATGATCTCCATGTCCAGTGATTCTTGCACTGTACCACGCTGCTTCTCCTTGAAGGTAAAGACACAAAATGGTATAAAGAGAGGAACACTCCAAAGTAACTAGACCATAATGGCACCACCACTATTCCCTTTCCCTCCTTCTGCCTCTCCTTTCCTTCCTTCCTCACTTCCCTTCCTTCCTTCCTTCCTCCCTTCCTTTCCTCCTTCCTCCCTTTCTTCCTCCCTCCCTCCCTCCTTCCCTCTCTTCCTTCTTCATCATTGAACAGGCATTTTCTCTTGGACCATTTGTAAGCAAGAGAGAACTCAGGTTTTGTTTTGTTGTTTTTTTTTTTAGGATTGGTAAGTTCTACCAAGGTTTCCTAAATCTAAATTCTCCACCATGGACCATTGTTAGATCATCTTTTATTTCAATTGTTGCCTTTAACCTGAAGTGTGCTAAATTTTCAGTGTGAGCATTTATACTTCAGAAATTAGCAAATGCTACAAATCAAGACTTAATTTATTGCTTTTTGATTGTTTAAACCTAAAATGATAGAGAAAATGTTAATACTGAAGATTAAACTTAAAAGTGTGTCATATATACATGCCCCCACTTCCAGCTTGTTGTTAAGCACACCCCTGGTTTTAACCCACTATTCTTAGAAGGCTTCAGATTGATGACAATTTAAAAGCAAATCTAGAAAGCATTTATAATTTTGAGAGTGTACCTCTCTTTGTCTTCTTCCTCTTTGTTCTTCCCTACCTTTTCTGTTGTCCTGATATCATTTTCTGTGCATTTTCTCCATCTAATAAAGCCCACTGACGTCAGCAAGTGCTGTAAACTAAAGGGGGAGCAAGAATGGTCATGTATTTTTCTTAGGGTTATTGAGCTTATTCATCCCTGAAAATATGAGCCCAGCTGTACTATATCTCCAAAAGATACTTCCTCCTCTTTTGCTTCTGCAGTCTTTCAGGTATTTGATGTCAAAGCAAATGACATTATTTTGAGTATTGACTCCAAAATATAGTTTTTGTGATCAATACTTTTCAAGAGGGCTTCTGTAATTATGTGTGATTTTTCCCGACACAGGACGTACATGCACATGTACATGTACACACATGTATTCCATCAACTTTTTTGTTGGTCTTTTAAGAACCAATACAGGAGTGCCATGTAGCATTTGAGATAAGTTTGCATTTATTTTGGCATTTTATACAATATTGAAGACATCATATATTTGTTGTCATGCAATATGATATGAATATGCATCACAGAGTCTCTTGGGATTTGTAGCGGAAATGGTCATTGATGTAGAACTGAAAAGGACTTCAAAGGCTAGTTCAGCTCCCTCATTTTACAGGTGAGGTTAAATCAAGTCAGTAAGCATTTATTAAGTCCCTACTATGTGCCAGTGCTGTGCTAAGCACTGGGGATATATAGCAAAAAATACCCAGTCCCTGCTCTTAAAGGAGGTCAGAGAAGTGAGATTTGAACATACCTCTTCTAAGTACTCTTTCCATCTTTTCATACTGCTTAGTATTGTCTGACAGGTATCAAACCCCAATTTTAATTGTGAACCCCAAACCAGGATTTGTTCTAAGAAAGAGATAAACAAGTAGGTTGGGTCCACATTTTTATTTCTCTCAAGCTGGCTTGACATGCATTATATGGAGGTTCAGTACAAAACTGGTCCCCTTAAGGGGACCAGCTCAGAACTGGCTCATTTGGGATTTGGGGGTACAACGTTATATGTCTTTCAAAGAATAGGTGTTCCCAACAGATGCCAATCAACTCTGATCGGTCAAAATACTGGAAGCTGGGTTATATTAAGGTCTTGAGTACGTGGCTTAGGTTACTCAAGCTTGGTCAAAAGGGGCTGGTACCACCTGCCATCCAGACAGAGGAAATACCACCCCCAGTCTTGGGAATATGTCTCCTCCCAAGCCTTGGTAGGATAAAATCAATTCAGGTTTCTGTTGGGTTTGACCAAGATAAGGAGATTCAATGCAGTCTCATTATCATTAATGTCCTTCTGAAGAACTTTGAAGCAGAAGACTGGGTGTGGTGGTGGTGGTGGTGGAGCTCTGAATCTAGAAATAATTTTTCACAGAGGTCACCTATTCATACCCCTTATTGTACAAAATGAGGAGAATAAGGCCATAAAGGAAAGTGACTTGTCCAATGTTCCATGTAGACTTGAACGTAGGTCCTGGCATTTTAAATCCAGGATGTTTCCACTACATCACACTGCTTCTTTTCATAAAAATTCGTCATTGTAGGTTCTTGTTTCCTGATGATTTAATAATACTGGTAGTCAGAATTTACCTTAACAAAATAAAATGGGGATATATGACCTAACTGAAGGCAAGGGGGCTGGATCAGATGATCTCTTGAAGTCTCTGCTAACTAAAAAATCTAGAAAGAGACTTCTTGAAACAATTGTTGATTTAATATCTCCTCTTCTTTCACCATGGAGCCACTAGTGGATGGTGCAGTAATCAGAGTGCTAGGCCTGGAGTCAGGGAGACTGATCTTTATGAGTTCAAATCTGGCCTCAGATACTAACTGTATGATCCTGGACAAGTCACTTAACCCTACTTACCTCAGTTTCTCATCTGTAAAATGAACTGGAGAAGGAAATGGCACTCCATTATCTCTGCCAAAAAACTCCCAAATCTCACTTCTCTTATAGAGTTGAACATGACTAAAATGACAACAATTTCTTTCACCAGTCCCTCTTTCTCAGCCTTTGGTGATATGGCCCCCTTTCCCATCATCTTTCATATTACTTTTCTTCATTTACTCTTCATTATAGGCAGATTGGCCTACTGGCTATTCCCTTAATGTGACATTCCATTTCCTGTTGAATGGCAGGTAGAGCCACCACATGGACAATGACAAATGGAAGAACACACAGATTTCTCCTTAGATTTTGGATTTTGCCTTCTGTGTGTATAAATTTAAGTACATATGAATTGGCTACTAGATAATGAAGAGACAGCTCAGGAAGAAATCAAGATTTTAATTCAGTCAAACTAATCAATCAAGAAATCAGTCAAGATCATGAAAAAAACAACAAATCTGTTCATCTTCCTCAACTCCACTGACTTTCCTGGCAACATCTTTAGTTTTGTTCTTTTAGACTTATGCAGCTAGATGGTATCACCTTTAAAATATAAAACCCCTAGTCTGGCTGGGGTTTTATACCAGCTCTTTGGTTGGTTTAAACCTTTTTCAGTGACTCCAGTGATGTAACCTTCATGGGGTGAGAGGAGCATTAATAAAAATGGTAATAATGACTCACATTTATCATTGTAAGATGCAAGTAACATCATACCCATTTTACAGATGAAGAAACTGAAGTTCATATTGGTGAATCAAATTGCCCATTGTTATCCATCTAGGAAGGGTCAGTGTGGGGAATGAAACTTGGGTTTTCAAACTCCAAGACTCTTAAGCTGAGGAAGAACTAATGTTAGATTTGCCAGGGATAAGCTGTTAAAATAAATGATCAAGAGACTTCACCACCTGCTCCCCTGCCCGCAAGGTAGGTAGCAATTTCTACTGGTTCTGAGCCATTTGGAGTCTCTAAAGATAGAGCAAGATAAATTCAGATATTAGTAAAAGGATGCCTAGAGTCTAAAGTTTTTACTGGTGAGTAAATTCACTTCTTATTCTTTTGTTGAACTGTTTTCAAAGTCTTACCTCTTTCTAGGGGACTTATTTTTAGTGAGGAAAACAACTTGAGGAATGATTGTCATACATCAGATAATCAACAAGCATCTGTTGAGGCATACATCATCTTCTGGACATTGTGTTTGGTACTGTTCTAGATACAGTGTTACAGGACACAGTGTCTTGCACAAGATAACATCCTCTCAGAATTCATGGTCTAGCTGAGAAGATACAACACACATGGAAATAGCTCTTTAAAAAAACCTAACAATTTTAAGTTTACAATCTGATTCTAAACAACCCTATGGAATAGGAAATATTGGTATTATTATCATTCCCTTTTTAGAAGAAGTTGAATCTAGAGACAGACGACAAGTGACTGGCTTGGCAAAACTGGTACTGATAAGTATCAGAACCAAATTTTGAATACAGATGTGCCTACTGCAAGATTAGCATTCTTTCCACTATACCTAGTTGCTACTAAAAGAAAGCAGTTAATAAAACAGAAGAAAAGAAAGGTCAATCATGGAGTAAATCAAATAAGAGTTAATAGGAAGGAGGGACTACTGAGGAGCAGTTTGGGAAGTTTCCATGGAAAGAGGCAGGAGCTTTAGCTATTCCCTAAAAAGGAGAATAGGAAGTGAACTATAGGAAGACTGAATGGAGCAATGATTTCCAAAGTGAGGACTAGAGCTTCTGGATGACCATAGCCTTATCACAAGGGGCCCCTGGTCCAGGGCAAGGAGTGTGTGTGATCAACCAGTAATAGGGTAGAAAGATGAATTTGTCCAACCCTCCCCACAATAGCCATAGAATTTGTCTCCTCAACACCCCCCTCCCCCCCACTCTCCCTTCTCCCTCTGGTGACTTGTTGAGGTGTACAAAGTCGCAACCTTCTCTTATCTGAATCACAGTTATAACCTAACCATATTTGAGCACTCCAAGCCACAGCTAGGTTGCCCCTGCACCCTATGCTGGAAATGCTCTTGCTACTTAAGGACGCTCCAGTGTTATAACCTTCCATTCTCCTCTCTGACCTGGAACCAAAAGTAAGAACTCAGCTCTCCTATAAGTGCCCATAGCTAGCAGCATCCCTGCCCCACTGCTTCTATCTTCTCTCCACTGTGCCACCTAGCTGCCCTAATAAAAATTATGTACATAAGATAAAAATTTTAAAAGGATAAATATAAAATGATACTTGATTCTAGAGGTAAAGAGAAGATTCTGGGAAAATGGCAGAGTAGATCAGAAAATCCAAGCCCTTCAAACTTCCTCAGGGTGAATGTAGAGTAGCAAGAATAAACGAGAGTTGGGGCAAAGCAGTGGTCCTCTTGGGACAACTGGAGAGGACCCAAAGAAAACCTTAGAACGAGGTTCAGCCTGAGTGAAGTGCAAATACCTGCTATATCTGCTGAAACAAGCCCTGGGAATTCTCACTTCACAGACAGTGGTGGGGTTGGGGTGTTAGACATCTGAGCATGGGAAGACTGAAGGGGCCTCTGCTGCCAAGGGACACCAGAATCAGCTATGCTGCTGAGATGTAGTACCCAACTGCAGCAGAAGGTGAGAGAGAACCAGCACATACCTGGGGAGTACAGAACACACTATCAAAACAAACCCAACCCAACAACATGGAGACAACTGTTCCAAATTATTGTTCGTTTGATCTCTTTTTTTTTCTGCCCAGTATCATCTTTTGAGTATTGAGGCCGTTTGCCAAGAGCTCCCTCTTCTCCCTTCTTCCCCATTCCATATCATGCACTATCTCCTCCTTCACCCCGTCTCACATGAAAAGGTGGCCCTATTACTTGTCGTGGCAAACCTCTATGTACCTGCACAAGTGATCCCATTACATCCTGTCTCTTCCAACAGATTGCCCTCTCTCTCATCACCACTCTCACTTATCTTCAGTTTTTCTTGTCTATTGGCACATTCCCTACTGTCGACAGATATACCTGTCCTCAAAAAACTCTCACTTGATCTTTCTATCCCCACTATCATCCTAATATCTCTTCTCCCCTTTGTAGTTAAACTGCTTGCAAAGTCCTTTTACAATAGATGCTTTCATTTCGTATCCTTTCACTCACTTCTCAACCCATTACCCATCCAGCATCTGACCTCATCATTCGGCTGAAACTGTTCTCTCCAAAGTTACCAATGATCTAATTGCCAGACCCAATGACCTTTTCTCAATCCTCATTCTTATTGACCTCTCCATAGCCTTTGACACTTTTGATTACTCTCTTCTTGACATTCTCTTCTCTCTAGGTTTTCAGGACAACATCATCTCTTGGTTCTTCTATGTACTCGACTGCTCCTCAGTCTTCTTTGCTGGATCCTTACCCAGGTTATGTCCACTCTGTCCCACAGGGCCCTGTATTGGGCCCTGTTTTATTCTTCCTCTATATTATTTAATTTGGTGATCCCATTAGATCCCATGGATTTAATTATCATCTCTATGCTGATGATTCTCAAATATACTTATCCTTCCCTAAGCTCCCTGCTGACCTCCAGCCTCACATCTCCCGCTGCCTGTCAGACATCTCAAACTGAATGTTCAGTGGATGTCTTAGACTCACTATGTCCAAAACTGAGCTTATTATCTATTCTATTATCTATTATTATCTTATTCCCCTAAACTCTCCCCCGCATTCAAGGCACTTTGAGTGAGTGTAGTGCTATAAATCTGGAGTGAGCTCCTCATTGTTCTGGTGAGGCCTTTTTAACATTTGGTCCTCCTGTCCCAGCTCATGAATTTGGTGGCAGTAACAACAACCACCCAAATCCCCTTTCCTGGCTAACACTCTCTGTATGTTTTGTCTCCCCCTACTCTAGAGATTCTTGAGATTTTTTGTGTCCTGGACCTCTTTGGCAGTCTGATGAAACCCTTCTCAGAATAGTGTTTTTAAATGAATAAAATGAAATACAGAGGATTATAAAGGAAACTAATTACATGTTATAGCTATCAACACATTAAAAACAACAACAGCACCAACAAAACAAATTCACAGACCCCAGGTTAAGAACACCTATCTTATTAGAGTGTTGTGGGTTACTTCAGGGTAAATACAGCTTTATTTTTTTGTCTAGTGTCTGGTACTTAATTGTTCAGTTGCTTCAATCATGTTCAACTTTTTGTGACCTCTTAAATAGAATGCCTCCCCACTCTGTGATATTACATAGTGAACTAGGCATCTTTTTTTTGTTTGTTTTTGAAGAGGGGAAGGCAAGGCAGTTGGTTGGGGTTAAGTGACTTGCCCAAGGTCACACAGCTGGTAAGTGTTAAGTGTCTGAGGCTGAATTTGAACTCAGATCCTCTTGACTTCAGGGCTCTATTCCCTGTGCCACCTTACTGCCCCTAACCAGGTATATGTAAAGCTCCCTCCCATAAGGTCTCCAAACCATGGTTTAGCACACAGAGAAATTGGCCTGGTTGGCTTCAGAGGTTATTAGACTCCTTATATCCTTGAACTGATTGATCTCAGCCTTAAGAATTTGATTGTAGAGTTTGCTTAGAGGCAGCTAGGTGACATGGGGGTAGAGCATTGGACCTGGAGTCAGGAAAATCTGAGTTCAAATCCTGCCTTGTATACTTACTAGCTGTGTGACCCTGGATAAGTCACTTAACCTCTGCCTGCCTCAGTTTCCTCATCTGTAAAATGAAGATAATAATAACATAATAACACCTACTTCCCAAGGTTGTTGTGAGGATAAAATGAGATAATATTTATGAATTCTAGCCATTATGAGCTCTACTTTTTCTACTACCCATAAGGGACAGAGGTAACAGGTAACTGGCCACTTCCAGGTATTTTTGCCATATTCTGTCATGAATGGGGGGAGTATAATTAGTGGAAGTTCCTTATGTCCTCTGAAGAGATCTTTGGGCTCATCTGCTCCTCTCCCAAAAGAGGAGTTTACATTTGATGAATTATGAATCTAATCTCCAACATGCATCCAATTAAATGGCCAAAATCCTCTTGGGATATATCTGCCTGGAATACTCCAGAATGGGGGGAAAATCACTGGGCTAGGAATTATGAGACTCCTTTCCGAGTGCTGTGTCTCAGTTTCATCATCCTTGAAATGAGTATAATGTTAACATTTCTTCTCCCTCCCTGCAAGGGTGTTATGAAAATATATGCAGGCATTTCTTTATTTACATATATACATATACACATGTACACACAGATGTTCCATAGCATGTATAATGTGTGGACAAGTGAGGGAGCCATCTCCTTAGAGGTCCTCTGCACACCTATGATGAAAACATCATCTTGAAGAAGCATTCGATTGGTCTGGTAGTCATGAAGAAAGGAAAAAGCATTTATTAAGTGCCTACTGTGTGCCAGGCCCAGCTCTCCGTACTTCAGTGACGTTATTTCATTTGATTCTCACGACAACCCGTGGAAGTCGATGCTGTGATTATCCTCATTTTACAACTGAAGCAAACAAGTTAAATGACTTGCCCAGGGTTCTACAGCTACTAAGTGTCTGAGGTCACATCTGAACCCGGGTCTCCCTGACTCTAGGCCCAGCACTTTATCCACTGTATCACCTCACTACCCAGGAGATCTTAGTCATAGTCTTAGGTCTCTTGCTTTGTCACGATGTAACCTTAAGCAGGTCATTTCCCTTTCTGGGCCTCAGTTTCCTGAACTGTAAAATGAAGATATTGGGTTTGATGGCCTCTAAAATTCTACCATAGTCACTAAAACTTTAATAGTTTAAATGATCTGGGATTTTATTCATGTAGATGTTCCTTCCCCAAAGGTAGGTCACGATTTTTCTGTAGTATTAGGAATGAGCATTTGTATAGTACTTTATGGTTTACAAAGCTGTTTTACTTGCTTATTGATTGATGTTCACTCATACTCCAGTCACTTCTTTATATACACCCTCTAGAGAATCCTCTCCTAAAACTCAGAGAAATAGTTAAGCAAAACGAACCGACCCAGACAATTTTCCCACAACACAATGAAATAAGCAGGGCAGGAATTATTTATTATTCTAAGGTCATAGAACCAGTGAACCAGCAAGCACTAATTAAGCTATAGGCCAGACCCTATCCTAGATTCTACGGATACAAAAACGAAGAATGGAACACTCCTCTAGGAGTTAACTCTGTCAAGGGGAGACTGGAAGTACACATAGAAGTACATAAGGAATAATTATAAAGAAAAGAAATACAAAGAAATGCAAAGTAGTTAAATACACGGTAATTATGCAGGGAGGGCACTAGCATGAGGGATGGCTAATGATGGATGAAAGAAATGGAATGCTGGGTGGAAGGAACAGAGGAGCAAGTTTGGCTGGACTGAAGTTTGCGGAAGTGGGGAGCAACATACAGAGAGCCTGGAAAAATGGTTTGGGGCCAGGTTGTGAAAGGCTTTAAAAACTAAACAAAGGAGTTTGTATTTTATCTTTGAATTATCTTGTTACAAGAATTAGCTTGTTTTAAGCCTGGGGCAACATAATGGTTCTTAAGGTCCATGTGGTTCCTCCCTCAGTAGCTTTGGGGAGTTGATTTTATTTTATTTTATTTTAAAAAAAAATTTTTTTTTTATTTACTCATTTACTTTTAATTTACAAGATTCAATTACACAATCACTTGAGTTTCAGATTTTCTCCCCTCCCTTCCCCCCCCCCCCATGGTGGCGTGCAATCATGTATAGGATCTGCAAATACTTTCACATTGTACAATAGTTTGGTCATATAGAAGGGCTGTAACCAATGAGTGATCACTGGGAAAAGAAAAAAAAAATGGGGAGTTGATTTTAGACAGAAAGTTATAAGTATAATCATAATTCTCCCAAGACCTCAGTAAGGAAAATTCTTAACATTTAGGCAGAAGTTTGACTCTTTGCCTTAATTTACATTTATATTTACCTCCATTTAATCCCTGGCCCCTTTGCATTTGAGGCAAGATACAGGTTGCCAGAAATGTTTGGGTAACAAAGCAGCAGATTATATCAAAGTGCCGATGGAAGCCAGGCACTAGCAGGGGAAGCTGGAGAAAGAGTAGACTCTATGCTAGCCTGGGGAGGATATGGACGAGAGCCACACCTGATGAGATACGGAAGTGTTGGAGGAAATTCTTACATCAATGAGATCACTCAGCAAAAACTGTGCTAAGATTATTGCCCCGGCCTGCGGGGCACAACGTGGACCCTAGAAGAGAAAGAGGGACGGGGGACAAGAAACACGAAGAATGGAGACAAGACAGGCTTTCTGATCAAGTCTCGTTTATTGAATGCAAGGGCATGAGTATATAAGGAAGTAGAGGATTTCCACAGGTAAATAAGCCACAAGATGTTTCAGGGAGATAAAGCATTCCAGAGAATGGTATGCAAGGAAGTTGACCAGCCACAAAATGTTCTGATAAGATATTGTAAAACATTGACCAGGTGTTGTCCACTGGCCCCCAACACTTTCTGTTTCTAAATCCATGATCCTGTGGGAAAGAAATGTGTTACTGATATTTGTTAATCTTATATTTTCCTTATGGTAGGAGGGCCACCATCTTCATACTCCACCGCTTATTTTTTTCATTTGCTATGAATTAGGATGTACCCTGGGGTTGTCATACAAGAGATTCTTATAAAACAAAGCGAAAACAAACCCATCATGCTTTTTGATCTGTGTGTCTCATATCTTCCCCCTACCTTCCCCCCCCCCCCCATTCTTTCATTTGGTTGATCTTAAGATCTAGAACAGAAGTATCAAACTCACTGCATTATATGGGCAGTAGGCAAAATGAGTTCAGACAGAACCAGATTAAAATGTAATTTGGAAATATTGAACAAAATAAATAAAAACACCATACAACACAGATAATGTTAATTTGTGGTTTTCTAAGTCAATATGTAGTCTACAGGGATCTGGTTCTATGTAATATGACACCACTGAAACATAAGAGAGATGTCTAGCCAAGGTCATAGGGATACAACCTGTGGCCACGAGACAGAGCAAAGCCAACTCATTCGGTGCAAGGCCTCAAGATCCATTCTTGCCTGCCCCAAGATGACTGACTTCTAAGAACTGTTGGTGGAAAGGCCTGGAGAGTTCAGTCTTCAGATAAAGGTTAGACTAGAGAGTCTCTATCATTCCTTCTAGCTCTAAGATTACTATATGATTTTACCTCTATTTCACAATGTCACAGCTGAAGAGGTTACCCATAAAATGTAGAGGATTAGGGTTAGAGTTGCTCTGGAGACCCCAAAACACCAACAGGCTGGGTCCTGCCATCTTCTTGGCCTAAGAAAAGTAAAGTTTATTGAAAGTTCACCATATTGGCTAGACTCTTAAGGAGCCTCGGTATTTGTGATGCTTGCACTGGGCAATCAGGCCAGAGCAAGTCTGTGCTAGGTCATTCTATGACCCCGTGGGGGAGGGGGAAAGGGGGGGAAGAAGGGGTCTTATATATAGAAAGGTTGTGGGTGGAGTCTAGGGGTGGTCTGGAGGAGGAGAACATTCATTATCCCAATGATTGTAGATATCCTTCTCTGGGTGGGAAGGGTTATGTTATATGGCACATTTTGTTGGCTGCCATCAGAGGCATCTGGCATCTGGACACAGCTCTGGGACAGCTC